>JAXDDW010000386.1:0-26689 GCA_034670385.1 Hoplostethus mediterraneus | reverse complement strand
TTACCAAGATAAACTAACAATTTCAAGTCTAAAATGATGAGTCTATGAAACTAAAAAAATTTTGCAGTGTCATGATAGTTTGTTGTCTTTGTATTTGTTGTGTGTTACAGGTCACTGGGAGAAGCAACGCCTGACTGACTGACGGAGGGAGGGGGGGGTGTGCAAAGCTGTTTGTGCAAGGGAAATTAGAAATGACTCTCGGTATTGTTGCAGTAACTGAGTTGCTTCTATGTGTACTTGTACTTTTTATGTCAGTAATTTCACTTGACTATATTTTGACTGAAGTATTGTATTTCGCTACATTTTAAACTGCATCTGTTACAGAGTACCAACTGTGTTGCCTCTCCGTGAGCGTTGCTTCAGAAACTAGACAATTTATCCAGTTGCATCAAACAAGCATGTAGAAATAACTTTAACTGCCCATCCTGTTAGAGTGGGGCTGTTAACAACATTTCAAAATGGACTGACATGGTTCTCATCATCATCAACCTTCATCTGAGGGCTTCAAATAATGCACTGCACCAGGGTCTATTATTAAGAGTGGAACAACTAAACCACCACGCTGTCTGCTCTGGTTACAAGAACAGAGATGGTGCGTCTTTTAAATAGACGCTATGTGGTCCGATCTTCTGTAGCTTGCCTTTGAGCAGCTGAACTGGTAGACACATGGTTTGACGTTGAACCCTAGCTGAGAACTTATGCACCTTATCACACCTGATCTCTTCTGATGACAATAGGTTGAAGTTAGTCTCAATTTGGAGGGAACCAGTCTAGATGTGTTGCCACAGTACTGACTGACCCAACAGATCAGGTTTTATTGGAACTGCAGGAGGAGCCGAGAGAAAAGCTGGACAAAGCAGCAGGGCTGTAGCTTTATTAGACCTTGGTGTGTTGGTTGGACTTTTTGCAGTGCTCAGTGTTCAGGTGAATCCTGGTCTGTCTCTCCAGGCCTCCAGACCCCAAGAGTCCTGAATGAGGGAAACCCAGTGTGGCTCGTCCAACAGGCAGGACATCAAGAAATACAGCAATACATACGATTCACCAATGACAATCAAATAATAATGCAATGTCAACATGAAGAAAAAAGAAATAGAAGACAAGATATAACATGAGACATTTGAGAAATAACTGACTTGACTTGTAGTGTGTAAGAGCTTAAAGAAATGACCTCACGTCATGGTTACATGCAGGACACATGTATAGCTCAACGCTGCCCCCCAAAGGCCTAAGTGGCAAATAGGGCAAATAAATGCCTTTTACTGCATGTGTATATTTTAATGCCATTCTTTATGGCTCAGCTGGCTCAGACGTCGTCTCAACTTTCCTTTTGGAACTGTATTTGGACGTATTTTCAACATCAACATGTTTCCTGGGTGGTTACAGTGCATGTCCAAACTGACAGCTGCATTACAGCAGGCTTGTCATTGGGGTTATCAAGTTAGCACCTTCCTTCACCATTTACTACCTCCCTACCTGTGGAAGAATTTATGTACACCCTTATGTATCTTATGATTATGTATCTTATCATTCTGTATATTCCTGCTTACGTTGTGTCTTATGATTGACGCTGCACATTTGGTGTGGCGTCCAGATGTCGTGGTAGTGACACTGTTAAGGATGGAGCCACTTTAGGGCCCCAACCTGCCCAGAATGTTACGCCTTGTACCATAATAACCACAAGACCTTGCAGATTGTGTAAAAGCTACTCCATCACCTGTTCCTCCCCCTTATTAGGTAATACTTTGCTAGTATGTTAGAACCCCCCCCCCCCTTATTTCTGTTTTCCTTATGCTTTATAAACTCTGTCCAGAAGCTCCTCTGGCAGAGATCCACATACCATACCCATGTGTGTGTATCTCTCCTGAGCACTCAGTATAGTATTGTAAAGTATTGTATTGTATTGCATTGTATTCTATGTGCTAATAAATGTGCTCATGTAATTCATGATTGATTGAAAGGACTTCTGTCTAGATCTGAATTTATTCAACACTACCATAGGCGTCACTAGGCCTGGGAGTCCTGAGGCTACAGCCCTGGATGTTCTAATGCAATAAAACCCTTGAAAATAATATGATATCTAAAACTCAACTATGTTTTGGGTCCTCTCTGTGTCATTCAAGCAGCAGATCTACTTCACACTACGGGCATCTTTTGTGTGAGAGAACAACTGGTTACAGGACTTGTCATTGTTGACACTTGGCAGCTATCTAGCTATGGATATAAGACGTTTCTTCATAAAGAAAAAGGACGAGGCGCTGGAGAAGAAGAGGAGAGTATCAGATAGACAGATAAGACAAGACAGTTCAAAAGGAGCCCTTGTCACACAATAGAAGCAGAAGCTATGAGACCAGTGGCGGCTGTGGCTCAGGAGGTAGAGCGGGTCGGCCTCTAATCAGGGAATCCTAAAGACCACGTGATTGCACGCGGAAGAAGGAAGCCTGAGACAGGAGAGTGACTGAAAGAATTGAATCAATATCATGGAGATTGTGGATGGGACACGGTTTTTAAAAGTACGTTTTAATGATCAGGTCAGGTCCCTGCCGTACTCCACTAAGTTTGAGACTCTGGGAGGGCTGGAGTACGTCAGGGTCATCCACCACAAACAGGTGAGGGTCTGGAGACACTGCATAAAGCCCGGGCATATCATCCAGGAGTGCTACAGGTGCCACCAAGCTGGACACTGCCAGAGAGTGTGAGGAGCGGAGGGAGCCGGAGAGAGAGGAAGAGGAGAGCGGACGAGAGGATGAGGACGAGAGCGAGGATGAAGAACGGATGGAGGAGCAGCAGGACGAAGACGGTGAGGAAGAGGAAGAGGAGCACGGCCCCGAGGAGGGAGAGGACAGTGACGAGGACACGGTTGGAACAGAAGAGGAAGTGGTGGTGGTAGACAAGGAGTCCAGGTCAGCCGGACCAGAGCTGTCGGGGAAAAGAGGAGACGGCGGAGACATGAAGAACAGATGGAGGAGCAGAGAGGAAAGGAGGAAGGAGGAGAATGAGGAGATGGAGGGACCAGGAACTGCAACAAGGCGGAGTGCAAAGAGGAAGGCGGAGAGAGACAAAGCGAGGGAGGCAAGGGTTCAAGGGCCGTGGGCTGGTACCTGACTGTTTGTCTCAATGTAAGTTTTGATTTGTTGTTGTCTTTGTTTTGCTCTCATGACCACTGTTACCTCTATAAATATAAACGGGCTCAGAGACAGGAGGAGGATGAAGGAATTATTATATATATATAGGAGGGATGTGATTTGTATACAAGAAACTAACTGGGATGAGGAGAAGGTGAGGGAGACCAAAGAGATGTGGGCGGGGGATGTATACTAGAATAATGGGACTAGTAGCAATAATGATAAAAAAGGATAGGAGGATATCAAGGTGGTATATAAGGATACAACAGGAAGGATACTGGTGATAGACTTTACATATGAAAAGGTAGAATTTAGACTCATTCATATATATGTGCCAAATGCAGAAATAGAGAAGAGGGGTATTATAGAGGAGTTAAAAGGGCTGGTAGAGGGGAGGTGCATTATAGTAGGGGACTTCAATATTAAATGGAGTAGGTTAGATATAGGCATGGAGTTGGTAGTCAAGTGGAAGAGGTCCAGGGTGATGTTGATGGTCCTGATGAGGGAGAAGGGACTGATAGATGTGTGGAGGTATGAGAATCCGGAAAAGAGAGAGTATACAAGAAGGAAGGTGAGGGATGGGCTGCTAAAACAGAGTAGAATAGATCTAGTGTTAGTACAAGGGGAAACTATCAAGTACACAGAGAGGATAAGACACCAGGCAAATAGTTGGAGCGATCATGATGGGGTGAGATTTAGAAGAAAGATAGGGAGAGGGGAGGGAGGGGGGAGGGGGGAGGGGGGGGGGGGGGGGGGGGGGGGGTGGGGGGATAATGAATGAGGGATACATAGAGGAGGAAGAGTACGAGGAAAAGATGGAGGACTTATTGGAAAGTGAGAAAGAGAGAATAAGGGAGAGTATGGGTAACAACAGTATAGACGATAGCAGAGGGGAGAGATGGGAGGTGATGAACAATAAAATAAGAACAATTAGCATTAGGTATAGTAAGAAAAGGAAGGCCAATATGATGAAGGAAGAGAAGCTGGTGAGAGAAAGATTGAGGGTGGAGATGAGCAGGGCGGAGGATGAAGAGGGATATAGAATTGAGAATTATAGAAAGGCAAAGATGGAGCTGGAAAGATATGAGAAGGAGAAGTGTAGAGGGGCGATGCTGAGGAGCAAAGCTAGGTACAGTACCAGTCAAAAGTTTGGACAGCTGTTTCTGTTTCTCATGATCTTCTCATGACATAAAGGCTTGATGCTTAAATGCTTGAAATTTTCTTAGACAAATAGAGAAGTTGATGCCTGTGTTACACCACTCAGACAGGAGGACATTTGTGGTGTAGAAAAGTGTTCATTTTATTTACTTCACCAGCAAGACTCAGCAAAACATGCAAGCTAAGCAGTACAGCAGCACCGGAAACGCTCTTTCCCCCCGACTATGAACTGAATTACTCTCATATACAGCCTGCAGTAATAAACCACAAAACAGCTTACTCTGCCCCCTGCTGGCGAGTTTAGTATACTAAACTTAACTTTTTAACCAGAAATAAACAGGTGTTAAATGATGTCTCCTTACAGGTGCCACACCTGTGTATGAATTTATTTTCAAAACTTACATTTTAATTAAATTGAACAAGTAGTTTTCATTGAGACTTTAGAGGTGGAGAATGTTGAACCACAATGATTAAATCATCATTTTAAACACTCACATGGTGATTGTGGCCTTTAAAAGTTCATTTGTGGAATTTCTTTGCTTGTTAATGCCAAAGGGTTTCTACTTTGAAGAATCTATTTCACTTTCAACATTTCAATAGAATTTCACAGTTTTGATGACTTTACTATTATTCTAAAATAGTGGAAAATTGTAAAAATAAAGAAAAACCCTTTCTATGAGTAAGTGTGTCCAAACGTTTGACTGGTACTGTATATGTTGGAGGGTGAGAGGTGCACCGGGTTCTTTTTGGGGCTGGAAAAGCAGAGGCAGAGTAGGACATGTAGAAACAAAATCAATAAGGAACAGAAGACCATGGAGAAATACTGGAGAGGGTGCAACACTTCTATGGAGAGTTGTATCAAGGAGGGGGTGTGGATGAGGGGAGCATGGAGGAAGTGGTGGAGAGTGTGGAGAGGGAGCTGAATGAGGAAGACAGGAGGACGTGTGATGGAGAAATAACCAAGGAGGAGGTTAGAAAAGCCATAGAGGGACTGAACGGGGGGAAGAGTCCGGGGAGTGATAGAGTGGTATAAAAGATATAAAGAGGAGGTAGCACCGATTTTAAAATAAATAAAAAAAAAAAAGACAAATCAGAGATGATGTATATAGGAGAGGTGGAGAGAGTAGAAGTAGGACTTAGGGAGGAGAAGAGGTATACCAGGGTGTTGGGAGTGCATTTGGGGTGGAGAGTGAGCAGGCGAGGGATGTGACGTGGACAGGGGTGATCAACAAGATAAGGGGAGTATGTGCAAAGTGGAAAGCGAGGAGGTTGAGGTTGAAAGGAAAAGCAGTGGTGGTGAATAGTTTGTTGTTGTCAGTGTGTGTGTATGTGATGACTGTGCTGGAAATGCCAGACTGGGTGATGAATGAGCTGAATGGGATTGTACGTGAATTTATATGGGAAGGGAAGGGGGTGAAAATAGCACAGAAAACATTGGTGGCGAAGTGGTGGGAGGGTGGCCTCAACATAATGGATTCAGAAACAAAAAGGACAGCAACTAGAATAAAAACGGTGCGAAGGTACATGGTGGGAAGGTGGAATTATGGGTGGAAAGAGTTTCTGAGGAAGTATATTGAGGAGGTGGGAGGAAGAGGAGAGAGTGGGTGGTACGTGGCGTTGAAGAAATCAATGACGGCAGGAATACCAGAGATATACAGGGAGGTGTTGGAGGCGTGGGCCAAGTTTCTATCTAAGCTAGACTATCAGTGTGGAGGAATACGATTGTTCGTAAACCTCCCGTTATTTTTAAATAAGAAATTCAAACATATGAACAAAATACTGTATGAACCGAGGTTCTTGCGAGCGGGAATAAAACAAGTAAAGGACATCATGTACGAGGTGATCCCAGGGTTCCTCAGGGGGGACTGTAGTTTTGATTCGGTGAGAGAGATAGAAGGAATGGAAAATAGAGAGACGGTCAACAAAATATATGAGAATATATACAGATTTGACCCAGAAAACAAGCAGCCATCCTAGAACTGTAAGTTCTGTTTCAACTGGCTCAGCAGGAGACAAACGCCAACGGAGAGAACAAGTGATTCATTTAACAGAAACTCACCACACAAGAAATCAGGACGGGGTGAGGAGTCAGGGGATCAGGGGTGGAGGTGAGGGGATGATGGGAGGTGTAACGAAGAGGAAGGTGTTGAAATAAACCACACACACACACACACACACACACACACACACACACACACTTCAGAAAGGGCTGATAGATGTTATGATGAGAAAGAGGTCCTACTCTGCCCCCTGCAGTAAATCAACCAACATACCAGCTCATAAACATTTCATTTTCCTTGACTGGCAAGATGACAAAGAAATGTTATTGGTGATAAGTGAAAAAAATAAATGACTTTTCCCTCATAAAATATAGTGGCTATCAGTTGAATCACTACTGTGGTATTTTATAACAGTGATTAGTTACTTTGCAACTGGTGAAAAGTCCAGCTGTTTATTTAAGTGTCTCACAACAAGAACACTGACAGTAGATCAGTCAGTTCTACAGAACAATGTTAATAAAGACTAATATCAGCATGACGTTGTTGATTAGAGTTAAAATTATATTTCAGCCCAATATTTGTAACAGGTAAGTAAAGTTGTAGACACAAGGAGGCAGATGGTGTTTGAGTCCAATACTTTACTGGAGGGTAAACATGCAATACAGGCAACCACACTAGGAAAGGGTCAGGCAGAACAGTGATCAGGTAACCAGTAGACCAGGAAGGTAACCACGGTAACACTTAGTAGGATATTAGACAATCTGCCAAACAAGAGTGTGAGCCAGACTGGTATATATACACTGCTAGGGACTGATGGGAAATGGAGTGCAGCTGGTGCAGGGAGGAGTGAGGTTGATGTGGAACAGGTGAGTAGTGGCAGAACACACTGGGAACCCTGGTGGACATGACAGGTATGACAGGACCTGAAACAAAACAACCCAGAACAGAGAGGAGACTAGAGGGACTGGGAAGAGGATGGAGAGAGAGGAAGAGGAAGTTGAGGCTGCAGGTGAGTCAGGAGGTATGACAGCCTTCCTCATGACAATATTGATCTTTTATTAAATATCAGATGTCGACCAGTCATGTTGTCCACTTCTAATATGATGGAGGTTGATTTTCTTTACACATTTTTTTTATCCATTTAATTTTTCAATAATATTTTTTAATATTTATTATTTAAATGTTTTGTAAATGAATTGTTCATTCAAGTCAGTAATGTCTCCCAGAGTCTCCCTACCATTGAATAGGTCTGCTGACACTAACAGTTTCATCAGTCTGGTTTCAGTGGAGAGTTTTAGTGTCCATGATGGTCTGAATGTTTCAGAGGCTTTTCACCCTGATGAGAAGAAACACTGAATCATTTCTGGTCATGAAAATGGTCAAATTTAAAGATTATTGTCTCTGTGCAGCTTCAATCTAAATGCTTTCTCACAATACTGTTACTGTAGGAAATAAGTGAGTTCACATGCACACTCACAGCACTGTTAATATGGAGTATAAAGAAATGGACATTTACAACACTGCAAACAGACATGCACATTCAGCACAGGGACAGGAAACCAGACAGGTAACCCATAGCTCCTCCTCAGTACAGGTATGGCCAGTATGACTGCATACCTTGAGGACTCACATTGTATTCTGCTTTTCTCAGAGCTGAAGTGGCTTCAGGTAAGCATAAGACTTCAGGTATGTCTGCTTTTTAAATTAAATGTTGTCTGTTCTGGTGATGCTTCTCCTGCAGATATTTTCAATTAAATTCACTAATCATTGTCTTTTTTTAGAATGAAATATGGTCTGCTTACACCGAAGGTCTCCTTTCTACCAGAACTATTTATTTATATGTATTAGTGGCGTATTACACTCAATTGTAAATTAAATGTAATGATAGTTTGATTGATTATTAATAGTAATTGCATCATATAAAATGTCAACAGCATTTAACTGCCTTTTAGAAACAGTCACTGTTATTTTGAGCGTTTGAACAACGCCTTGTGTCTCTGACCGATAATAAACTTTCGGTTGTTATGAGTCTCTTTGTTATTAAGAGGTTGGACTTGGATTGCAACTTAGAAACGATGAACTATAGTTAGTGAAATATCTGAAACAAACCTGGCAGCTTCAAAACATCTTTTAGTAACAACTCAGTTTTACAGTCCGACAACAATTATAGGTGAAAATAGTTTAAACACCATAATCGTTACACAGTGAGCAGCATGGATACAGTAGAACAATGTGTTATTGTTATTCAATATTATAACAGTGTAAGGTTTGAAACATCAGTAAGACACGTTCGATTCTCATTCCAAGAGTAATTCAAATAAAATGTATTTATCATTGAACATGAACATGACAATGAAGGACGACCAGCAGGGGCGCTGTTGAGTAGATCCCTGGTTATCCAACATGGTGGTTGTAGATTTTAAAGCTGCACTGACACCCCTTTGTTTTTAACATTTTACCAGACAAACATAAAAACAGAATATAGCCAAAAGCGGCAACTTGCGGGTTCTTTAGATTCTTTAGCCTCTCTATGATAATCTAGTGCAGATTTGTGTATTGTGGTATTGTGGTTTTTGATCTGGACCTCGTCTAATGTGGTATGGATGGAGAAAAATCAGTCAAATTGCCCTTTTTCCAGTTTCACAAATAGAAAAAAGTTACCCCTATTGGTAAATTTTTGAAAACATTTGTGGACATGTTTAAACAGCAAAAGGGGTAACCGGGGTTTTTCAACCTGGGCCCTATACCAAAAAATCCTATCTCCCCCCTTAAAGTAATCCCAAAATTTTCGGAGTTGTCGGTAGTCCTCAGCCGCAGTCGCAAAATGGGGGTTTAAAGGCCCAAATGTAATCAAGGCATTACAGGGGGGCAAATACCCACTAAAATGCTTGATTTTGCCATGACAGGCTCAGATTGTTTTTTGTGTCTGACAAGTGTTGACAACATTACTGAAAATCGCTACAGAAATGACCTTTTTTTAACCAAAAAAAACCTTTTTAAACCAAAAACTCTAACTCGAACTTGAACTTAAAAAAAAGGTGGTATAGAAAGCGGGGAATTCATTTCAAAAGAGGATCTTGAAAACCCGTCCTCTTCCTGCAACGGGGAAACCCTTGTTTTTCATACACCACCCGAAACCGCTGGCTGAGCCAATTACCAAAAAACTCCAAAAACTTTTGGGATCTCTTAAATATAAAAAACGATTTTTGGGGATATAGGGGCCATTGAAAAATTCCTGGTTTACCCTTTAATTAAAATTCCCCCCAAGTGTGGTGATGTTTGGCAAATACTTTGATTTATGGACAAATTTCGCAAGGGCCCGGGTTTGGAAACGGGGGTGCCCCATTGGCGATTTTAAAAATATTTTTAAACAGGGGGTTTAAACTTTTTATGAAACAATCTCCAAATTTTGTTTGATTGAACCTTTCTGTTTGTAGCGTTTGGTTTGCCATCCCATTTTTTGAATTTTTAGCCCCCCTAGTGGCCGTTTTTAAAATTTTTGGTTTGTTTCCCCAACGTTTTGACTTTGGTCTATTTTATGTCTGAGCCACCCCCCTTTTGAATTCTTTGGTCCATATGATCAAAATATTTGGTAGAAAATCGGACCTATGGTTTAGGGGGAGATTCAAAAATTGTTTTTTATCAAAATTTTTTTTTTTCCCTGTTCATAAAAAAATTTTTTTTGATAATTTAAAGGGGTTTTTGATTCATGTATTTTTAAAAAAATACCAATCCCACCTCAAAAAGAGTTTTTTTCTTCCATTGGTTTGTGTGAATCAACTTTTTTCTGGTTTCGTCTTTTTTTCGCCCTCAGGATTTCACCTGGGGGGAAAACTGCCTTCTTTCTCTCTCGGCTTGCTTCCTCACATTGTTGTTTTTTTACAACACTCATAGAGGAAAATTAAACCAACATCATAATTTTTGGGTGTGATTTAAAAGTTAAAGGTCTTTAGCCTTAGATTAATAAAAAAATTCATACCAAAAAGGGTTTTAAAAAAAACTACCCATTCAAAACCAGCAATACTTTGGTTGCGCGGGGATAAAGTTTTTTTTTTTTACAACTCTTGCTTTTGGGGGAAAAACACAACAATAGCTTTGTAGTTATTTAAAACCAAAACAGTGTGTTTTCACGACACAATATCCACCAATAAAAAGTTCCAATTCAGTTTTTTAGCTCAAAGGGAATAATAAAAAATAAATTTTCAAAAAGACACAATTTGCGATGCCCACGTTTCCTAAAAAAAAAGGACGCAACATTTTGCCCTTTCCCCCACTTATAATTTCTATATTAACCGGGGTTAAAAAACTTCAAGCTTAAAACGGGTTTTAAAAAGAACACAAAAATCCAAACTAAAAAAAAACCCATTTTTTCCCGGGTCACCTCAGATATTGGTCCTCTCCCAATATTTGAATGAGGGTCGACATCTTTTTGAGGGCTGTCTGGAACCAAATATGATTTGGTGCCATGACTTTGGGAGGGGGAACTTAACATTTAGCCCTAACATTTTGCCATGTGGGCCTGAGTCGGATCACAAGGCAACCACCCCTACGGGGACAGAACATCACTTTTCAAAAAAAACTGAATAGGGTGCACTACTAAAACCTTCTGGAGTAAAAACTTTCTGATAGGGAAAACAGACTTCATCCTTCTTTTGAAGAGAGAATCCACCGTTGACTTGTTTTGGTGATGATATATCTTCAATGCATGGTTTACACTTTTTTCACCCAGGATTTTAAGGCATGCCTTTTGGCACATTCCACAATTACACCCACCACACACGACAGTACACCACTGGGGGACAGTTGGGGGAAAATTTGGTTCATGGCATAAGAGTATTTTTGGGGGAGGAAAGATAGTTGCCCTTTTTTTCCTTGGGGGGGGTTTTCAAATTTCAGTCAGGAATTTTAAAATTGAAAATACTCAGGATGTGATACAAAATGTTTTGTAAAATAATCCGGGGGAATATTATACAGAACCCTTTTTAAATGTAAAGAATGACACTAATCCAAATTAATAGAGGACAATAGGCGTCGAATCTAAAAAATAAAAAAAGGGGGACATTGACACCGCCGGCTTGAAACAGATGAGGAAAGAAAACCGTGTTTATCTGTTAAATTTGGGGAGTTTTTAAAATTCACCTCCCAATTTTAAATTTTTTTTCTAAAAAGGGGAAAATTTCCCTATTTTAAACCCGGGGCTCTATTTTTTGAAATTTTGCCCATTTATACTGCCAAAAAACAAAAATTTTGGAATTTTTTCGGAATCCCCATTGGCCTTTCACTTTGGAACCTACCGTGGGGTTGCAAAAAATTCCCAAAACATTTGAACCTTTTGGGGCAAAAACAAAAAACCCTTTTAGGGATCTTTCGGCCCATTGGGCCCAAAAAAAATGTTCCTAGGGTTTGACGATGGGTTTGAGGCATCAACCAGAAAATTCCAAAACATTTTGTCCTTTTGGGGTAAAAAAGACAAATTTATACAAAAAGGGCCATTTAAAAATACGGAATTCCCTTTAAACCAAGCCCCCTTTGTAAAATTTTTTTTTTTTTTTTTTTTTTTTTTTTTTTTTTTTCTTAAAAATTTTTTTTTTTTTTTTTTTTTTTTTTTTTTTTTGTTTTTTTTTTTTTTTTTCTTTTTTTCTGTTTTATACTTATTATATTATTTCTATTGAAACCATTTTTTTAAAATTTCCTTCCCTCATTTTTGGGGGCTGTCCCCTCACCTGTCACACCCAGGGGACATTACAAATAAACAAGGGGTTTTTTAGGGTTAATCTAAAGGTGTACCCCAAACCGAGGTTTTTTGGGTTTGGACGGTGGGAAACTTCCCTTGCTGGCCTCCAAGACATCGAGGTCTTGATGGCCTCTATACTTCGCGCACAGTGATGTGGAGAGACCGACCCACGGGTTCCCCTGTAAGTTCAACAGAGAAGAAAACCAAACCCGGGGGAAACAGAGTTCACATTTCGGGTAAAAATGTTTCAAAATTAAGTTACACTTTCACTTTTGTCATGGGGTCCAGTTTCATATCAATCCATGTTGTTCTGTTTTTATATTTCAGAGGTGTCTTCAGGGTCCTAAATTTTTATTTTGCTTTTTGTATCATCATTGGCTTGACTGGTTTGCTTTTTATTTTTACTTTTTGGGGGGAAAATTAAAACTATCAAAACCTTTAAGTCACAATTTAATTTTTAACGTAAGTTTTTTTCACGCTTTTTATGTTTAAAAGGAAAATTTTAAATAGGAAATTCATTTTTTCCAAATACTAGTTTAAAAAATAAAGATTTAAAAAGGGGTAGTATTTATAAAAAGTAAAGTTTATAGTGCCCCCTTTGTCCTTTTCGGAATAAAATACTTCAATTTTTTAAATGCCTTAATTTAAACATAAATGTCCTTCAATACGTCTTTTTAAATGTCTTTCCCTTCCCATCACATTTTGTTTGCTTTACAGCGGGTTCTTCTTGGACCGGGAGAAATACAAAGAAAGACACTCATGCAGAAAAAGAGAAAATAAAGGATCGTGAGAAAAAGACAAAATTAAGAATCAGAAAAAGAGAACAACAGAAAAGACAAAAGGGGGTTTTTGCAAAATTGGAGGGGAGAAGAAGAAATGGAGAACCCGATAGAAAACTCAAGTCAATGAGGAGGGGAGACAGAAAAAGAATCACAAGAAATTCAGTCAGGGGGGAAAAACTAAAACCGAAGGAAAAAATAAAAAAAGTAGAAAAAAGAAGACGAGGGGGAAGGAATATAAATACAAAAAGGAAAGGGGAAAGGAGAACAAAGGAGCTGAATTTTTCTGTCCACACCCCAAAAAAAATTTAACCCAAAAAGTTTTCCCCAGGCCCCTTTTCTCCCTGTTTCTGCCTGGGTTTTTCACACAAACACAAAGTTGGGTCAAACCCCCCTTTGCTTTAAAAAAGGGGGTTTTTTGGGGGGGGGAAAGGGTTTTTTTCCAAGGGGGAAAAAAACATTTGGGCCAACCAGATTTTTAAAAAACAGGGAAAAAAAGGGGTTGAACCCGGTTTTCATCAGGCCAAATTTTTCTTTTTTGGGGGGCCCTTTTTTGTACCCCCAATTTTTTTTTAAACAGAAAAACCCTTTTTTTTAAAAAATTTGAATTTTGAATTAAATTAAGAATCCCCGGATTAAAAATTTTTTTGTTTCAAAAAACTTATAAATTTTTTCCCCGGGTTTTTTATGAATTTTAATTTTTTTCAAAACATAAATGTTTAAAAATTTGTTAGATTTTTCTTTAATTTCTTTTGTTCAAAAACTTTGGTTTCAGGGGGATTATTTTTTCTAACAAAATTTTAAATCAAAACTTTGTTTGCCAGGGTTTTTTTTCCCTAATCCAAAACCAAAAAAATCCCCGGTTTTGTGGGGCCGGGGGCCCAACCCCCCTTTTAGGGGGGGGGGGGTCATTACCACTCTTTGGTTTAAGGGAATCCTGGTAAGAGGGTTTTTCCCCCAACCAAAATGGGGGAAATGGGGCCATTCAAAACCCTGTCACCCCCTCCACCAATCTGTTTGTGCCTTTAATTCTAATTAAAGGAATTTATTCTTAATTTAACTTGCCATTCTAAGGGGGTTTATGTTTTTTTTTAATTTAACTCTAAAAAGGCCTTTTTAAAATGGTAAAAATTTTTTAGAAGAAGACCAGAAAGACAAAACCCGGTTTTTTTAACCCCCTCCCCCCCCAACCACCCCTTTCCCCCCCACGCAAATCCTTTTAACCCCCCCAAGTAAAAAAGGATTTTTTTTAAAAAAAAAAAAGTTTTTTTTTACAAAAAAATTATTTTTTTTAATAATTAATATTTTATTTTTTGTTTTTAAATTTTTTTATTTAAAAAAATCCCAAAAAATTTATTTTGGGGGAAGGGTTTGAATTTTTTTTAAAAGGTGGTTTTCCTTTTGATTTATTTATTTATAAATAGGATAAATTAAAAAAATTTTTTTAATTTATAAAAATGTTATAAAATCTGTTTTTTATGTAAAAAAAAAACCCTATTTTTGTTTTTTTTTTTTAAAATTGTGTTAAAGTTTTTTAAAAGGGGGTTGTAAAAAAATTTAATTTTTTGTTTTCCCCTTTTTCCCGGGTTTAGGGGTGTTTACCAAAGGGGGTTTTTAGGGGGAAAAAAGTTTTTTGATTATTTATTTTAAAATTTTTATTTATTTGAAACCTAAAATTCATAGGGGAAAAACCCTTTTCTAATTTAAATGAACTTAAAAATATTTTTTTGATTATCTTTTAAAAAATTTTCCCCCAATCCATCTTCATCTTTTTTAAAAGGGGGTCGGGTAATAAATTTTGTTGGGGATTTGAAAAAAACAAAACTTTTTTTAATGTAATCTTTGTTATTTAAAAAAGACGGTGAATATTTCCCCAAAAGGGGGTTAAAAAATAAGGGGCCCCGTTTTTAATTTTTCCAAAAAAAGAAAACGACTGGGAAAAAGAGTGGTAAAAACTGGGATTAACCCAAACAAAATTTAAAAAACAAAAACCCTCAAAAATAAAATTTGTGGGTAGAAAAGGTCTATCGCCCCCTGCAAAATGCCACATTTCTTAAAATTTTTTTTTTGAGCCCAAATTTTTCCCAAAAAAGGCACAAACAGCTTCCATGCTCTCGAACGTGGTAGGGGGGCAAAGTTTCCGAAAAAAAGTTTTTTAAAGGGGGGGATCCATACGACAAAACCGTTAAAAAGCATTGGGATCCGAATCTTTATTAAAAGGCAAAGGGGGACTTGGGGGGGTTACTTTAAAAATTTTTCCATACAAAGTTTTTACGAAAAAAGGTTTATAAGTTTAAACCAGTCCACAAAAAGGGAATGTAACATTATTTTTGAAAATTTTAACCAAAACAAAAGCTAAGACAAAAAAAATCTAAATAATTTTAAACTGTTATTTTAAAGAAAAGGGGAAAAAAAAATAAAAAAAATTAAAAAAATTATTTTCCAAAAGGCCCACAAAAAAAAGTGCCACCATAAATTTCATTAAAAAACAAAGAAAAAGGAAAAAAACCTTTTAAAAAACAAATTTAAAGTTTTTATTAAAAAAAAAGGCCTACAAAAAATATTTTTCCCAAATTTTTTTACAAAAAAAAAAAAGAAAATAAAAAATTAACATAAAAAAACACAAAGTTTTTTTGACCCAAAAAAATTGGGCCTAAAAGTAATTTTCAAAAAAGGAAAAAAAATTCTCCTTTTTAAAAAAACAAAAAAAGTTTTTTAAAAAAAAGGGGAAAAAAAAAAGTATTTTTTAAAAAAACCCCTTTTTTTTTTTAAAACCCCCACCCTTTTTACTAAGTTTTTATTCAAAAAAACTAAAAAACCTTTTACAAGGAAAGGAAAATGCCTCCGTGTTTTTCTTTTAAAAAAACAGTTTTTTTTTTTTCCAAAACAGGTTACCCCTTTTTACCGGGGGGGAAAGCTTTTTTCATGTAGGCGGACGTGCACATTTTCCGTGAAAGGAAAATGTTGCCTGGACTGAGGTTTTTTTTTTGTTAAAAAAAGTTTATTGAAATTTTCCCTAAACATTTTTTTTCCAGGTCAGGAAATCATAGCTTCCTTTTAAAAGGATCGTTTTTTTAATTTCCCAATTCGTAAGGTCCATGGTATGCCCTCTCAAATTTGTTTCCTTTTAAATTTTTTTTTCATTTAAACCCCTTTTTTCCCCCAGACCCCCTAAGAACGGGTTTTTTTTTTTAATATTCGGTACAGACTTTTTTTTATCCCAAAATTCAAATTAATTGTTTAACCCCCTTGGGTCCCCAAACGGGGGGGATTTCATTTCTTTGAGCCCTCAATTTTTAAAAAAAAAACCCCAAAGGGGTTTAACGGGATTGCAACAAAAAACTATGTGGGTTTTGATAAAAAACCTTCATTGCCCGAAATTACAAATGGTGTTTATCTGTTTGGAGCAATCTCACAGATAATCAGAGATGCAAGGCCATCTCAGAACCTTATTAGCCCATTACATACTTAAATCATTTATGTAACCCCCAAAGTTTCACAGTTGTACTCCGTCAACTTCAAACCTTTATTGTCAGGAGATATGACATGCTGGACAACCTTCCCATTGTCCTTCTGTGGCAGGGCGGGGTGGCGTTGTTGGGGGTGAGGCTTAGCTTGGATTCAGGAGAGTTGAGTCGGTGGACTGACTCTCCCCTGAATCCGGTACCAGCTGCAGCCAGTTGAGGCTGATTGCAGCGAGTGTGAGAGGCTGGCGGAGCGAGTGAGTTCAGCAGGAGATGAGCGAGGCGACTGTCGGCTGTATGGGGCGGAGAACAAGCCAGCAGCAGCAGCGTTGGAGCTCCTTTCTTAACGTCAAGTTACTGTCACAGGTTTTTGATGGTTAAAGTGATATGAAGGGTTTCAGTACAAATCTCCAATATTCGTTGTTCAGTATTCAAAAATACTTTCAATAATCCTAATGCTAGTATTAAAAAACACAAAAGCATTAAAGGTTATAGAGTCGAAAAAATAGTTAATAGTATTCAATATTGATTCATTTTTATTTTTTCCATCAATACATTTATCAGACAAGGTGTTACTTTTTGCTGTTTATTCATTTTTCTCTACGTTATTAATTTGAACATGAACTTAAATTGTTTCCTATCTTTCTAGGTACACAAAGCATGGACCATGAGGAAGAAAGGGGACAGAGAGACGAAGAGAAGAAGAACAAATATGTAAGTGACGACATCGAACTTCAGTTTCTGATGGAAGGAGAAAGAGACAGAGATCAGCTCATGACAGAAAGAGAGAAGATGAAGGATCTGGACGAGGAAAAGGCAAAACTTGAGGAAGAACTAGAGAAGAAAGAGAACAAACAGAAACACACAAAAGGGGTTGTTGCTCGATTGTTCTTGCTTGTTTCATGTGTACAGTCTGACATCAGATCACTTAATATTATATATGTCTGTCAACAAATAAAATCAATCATTGATTTAATCATTCAATTGTATAAATAGATAAATAAATCTTCATCGCCTTTGTGTGTCCTGCAATACTAGAACTGTATAAACATGACATCTAGACCACATGACATTTAGCTCATGTGACCTCTAGACCATGTGACCTTTAGATCATGTGACATTTAGACCATATGACACTAAAACTTTCCATTGAAAACAATACTAATAAAGTCTTCTGGTTGGATAGCAGCTCTTCTTCTCTTCAGTAGAGGAAACAGTAGCTTATAGACCAGTTTAGTTTTCTTCTCTATGAACCAGAGGCAACCAGTTGTTCACGTTTCAACATTCCTGCAACTTCTCTGCAGAAGGTTCATCTGCAACAGCCCCTGTGTTGATGAATCCATCCCATAATGTTGTCTTTCCTGACATGTCAGAGTCTAGCTGCAGAAGACATTAAAGACATCACAGTTTCAGCAGCCATTAGACCAGGAGTTGTCGTCAGACCTGGGTAAAGGTCGGCTGAACTGCAACAGACTATTCAGAGAGGTGCAGAGGTGCTGTGGTTATTCTGCAGAGTTGTCTTGGTTACATTTATACTGTTCATGGTCTGAGTGTATCATATATATGTAGACACGCTTGAGAACATCACTAGCATCTATATCTGACTTCACCTCTGACAATTCATTTCTTGATGTGGTCACAGTACATGACAGACCTGCTCAGAAAATATGTTATAAATTCAACAAGAATAATATTTCCTGTCTGTTTGACTTTGACTTTAAGCAGAAGAATGGTGATCAAAGCATGATTCAAGAACTTTTAGTATTATTATTATTACCAGTATTATATGTGTTTATAACCTTATCATCAATATCAATATCAATATTATGATTATTTATTATAATTATTATTTGATTTCAATCAGTGTTAGCTCCTGATTCAATAGTGGTTTCATGTTGGCTTACCTTGAAGGAAGACACTGGCTGTTTCAGAGTCAAAGTCCAGATGACAATTTTCAACTTCATGACTTTATTAACAGATAGATCATAAACTCAGTGACGACGACATTTGGTTACTGGTTTTATTTTAGCAACAGGTAGCAGCATTTCATTGCACTGATACATCCATCAAAGTTGCTCAAATGTTGAAGCTGGAAGACAAAACCTGAGATGAGCGAGAAGAGACCTGTCTCTCTCTCTCTCTCTCTCTCTCTCTCTCTCTCTGTCTGTCTCTTGTTAGACAGGCAGTCAGACAGGATGTTCATACCCTCTCTTGTCTCTCTCAGGAAGTGGAGGGGTCTCTGACACCACGTTAGTTATTATTAACCATCATCGATGTCTTCTGTATGTCAGTGTTGGTTGGACAGCCAGTCAACATCAAGACAGGATGGAGGTCACAGTTCTCCTCCTCATGCTCCGTGAGTAACAATTCACTTTTTAATACTTTTTACTTTTTAATACTTTTTACTTTTTAATACTTTGATAACATTTTCCGATTGAATTTCTTGGCCACTAAATTTGTTTTTAGATTAAAAAAAAGACATTTCACTGATAGTTACTGTCCCGTTGTTTTGTTTGGTTCTAAGTGGGTTTCATATACTATTTCCTGTTCTGCTCTCCGTTTAGTACTTACCTCATGTACCTATACGGGGAATGCAAAAAGTAAGAATTTTCTTTCAGTTTCCTTGTTTAACGCAATTATCTGATCCATTCTGTGAAAAACAATAGTTTTTATTGTATTTGGGCTTCATCTCAACCCCTCCTCTTCCTCTCTCTCTCTCTCTCTCTCTCTCTCTCTCTCTCTCCCTCCAGCTTCTCTGACAGTCATTCCGAACAGATCTCAGTTCTTTAAATACGAGTCTGTTTCTCTGAGCTGTGAGGAGGAGGGGAGGTCTGTTGGATGGAGGGTGAAGGGGAAGACAGCCAGGGGTGTTATGGAGTGTGGAGACAACTGGGGCTTTCTGAATGCATCGTCCTGCACCATCAAAGAGGCCTACCAGTGGAACAGTGGAGTGTACTGGTGTGAGTCCAGATCAGGAGAGAGAAGCATGGCTGCCAACATCACAGTCATCGGTAAGCTCACTGGAGGAGGCAGGCTGTTCTGTATCTGACCCTGACCTCTGACCTCTCTCTGACCTCTGACTATTTCCCCCTGGGGTCAATAAAGAATCAGATTATTACTGGATTCAACCTCTAGTAGCTCAAGGCTCATACCGTGTACTTGGTATATTTTGGATTCTAATCTGTTGCTGTTATTGCATGATCACTTCCCCCTTTAATCTACTGTATGGTGATACACTTATAGACTGATGACAGACTACAATTGTCAAGAAAATAATTTCATAGTGGTAGTCTTTGTAGAAGTCTTGTATCCTGCTTTAGCACTGCTGCTAATCCTTCATTAAATGTCATACAGTACCTCAAAAATAGTATTTAATCTAAACCTATAATGTCTCTCGACTAAGCAGTTACCAGAACATTCCTTGAAACTCCCAAGGGCTGAAAAGACATCATGACTTTTTTTTTCTAAAAAAATCCTCTAGTGGTTGGAGCCAAATTGCAGCAGTTAAGCAAGCATGCAGTAAAAAGTGAGACTTCTACAAGCCTACCTCTTTTCTCAGATTTACTGCAACCTTTAAAGCTTATGTTATATATCTTTTTATATATGGCCAAACCATTGAAAATAACAGGCACATTCAAAAAAGTGTCCTATGTGATCACAGCCTAATATGTCCATGCCAATTGAAAACATAACTTCTAAAATCGTTGTTTTTAATAATCCTTATTCTCTTGTGTTGTAAAGAAAGTGCTGTGATCCTGGAGAGTCCTTTACTTCCTGTGATGGAGGGAGATGCTGTGACTCTCCGCTGTACAACTAAAAGTAACTCTTCAACCTTGCGTGCCAGCATCTTCATCAAAGACAGATCCCCTATCGGGGCAGCGGTCACAGGAGAGACGACCATCCCTGCAGTTTCCAAGTCTGATGAAGGTCTCTACATGTGCCTCATCTCTGACCTTGGACAATCACCAGAGAGCTGGTTGGCTGTGACAGGTGACAAAATGTTACAAATATGGGATAATTGTTCACTAGATTTGTATGTAAGGGCATCTGGGTGGTGTAGTGAATAGGGAGACCGTCAACTGGAAGTGAGTTCAAGCCCATGTCAGTAAGCATCTGCCCTGCTGAAGTGACCTTGGGCAAGACACTGAATCCCTACCAGCTCCCTGACCCTGACCTCTGACCTCCCTGTGGGTTTGAAATCAACACCAGTCACAAGACAAATGCTGGTCAAATTTAGTTGTGGGTAGTAAATTGGTCTACTCTACTCTCAGCATGGCACATGGCTAGAACATGACTTGACTTATTCCTCTCCTCACAGGAAAAGCTCTTGAAGCGTATTCAGTGATCATAGTGAATGATATATGTTGGAGAATGGAATCTTGTATATGGTAGATGAGCCACAGTACCAACTGGTGGTACATACTAACTGCAGACCACATGTGTTGCAGTTAACTCATTCCATTCAGGTCACCTAGGCCACAACAAGATTCTTTCTTGAGTCAACCGTTTGACCGTTAATGCTCAAGGTCTTCATTGACCATTGCCAAACCTGAGTGCTGTCCTTTCCTACCTCTCCCACTTGTTAATGCTGTGGAAATCATCGGGTCCCTAGAAAAGAATAGCTCTGGTCAAGAATACATCCTTGCTGTCTGTGACTACGCAACCAGATTCCCTGAAGTACTCAGAAACATTGAGACACTCAAGATCATCAATGCTCTTGTCAATATGTTTTCCCAAGTTGGTATTCCCGACAAAATTCTAACTGACCAGGCTGCCAGTTTCAACTCTCAACTAATGAAGCAGCTTCACAAACAACTTTGTATCACTGGCACAAGTGGGACAAGTGGCTCCCCTTCATCTTTGTTACTTACAGAAGTCCCCCAGGCCTCTACACAGTTCTCTCCATTTTAAATTCTTTATGGGTACCCAGTTCAAGGCCCTGTTGATCTTCTAAAGAAGGCACCTACTGAACAGAATATAATCTCTTATGTGCTCCAGATGCAGAATGCACCTTGAAAGGTACAGAGCCAAGGCACCTTTGATCAATGGCCATGCCCATACATGACCATTAGAATGGTTGGTCCAGTAACAAAGGAAAGACCTCCTATGTGTACCACATCAATCTCCTTAAGGAATGGAAAGCAACTATACTTCCCTCAGAGTCAGCTACCAAGATGGAGAGTGCAATGCTGTCATTGTAGTTGAGAAAAGATGATGACAGGAGACAGATCTCTGTGTTCACCATCTCTCAACCACCAGATAGTACATAGTTGCATAGTTTTTCACAAATTCAAAGGGATGCTATAGCTACATTTCTGGCGGACTATTTTTTGAGGTGAAGGCGCAAATTGATATATGTGTATAGGGGGGTGCTACGTTGGGGTACGTTTCCAGCTGCTCAGTTTAGAAATAATATAATAATCTTTTCACTTATTTTATTTGTAAGGAATATTTGGTTCAAAATTAAATAAATACATAAATGTCATCTTAAATAAAGATAAAAATAAAGAACATGAAAATAATTAATTACATAATGAAACGTTAAATAAATGATTTAAAACAGTCAATTAATTTAAAGTATTTGTTTATTAATTAAAGATATTGGTGATTTCTAATCAACAATGGGTCCACGTTGGTTTTGTGTAGGCTGTTATCACAATGTGGGCCGTCTGAGGCCCCAACAGCCCACATGCTGCCCACATGGGGCCAGTGCTGTGCTGTTTGCTGGGGTCTCTTGGTTGGTTGGTCTTCCTGATCTGGTAACAAGTAGCCTAATTTCCCTTCACAGCTCCAGATCCATCTCGTCTGCTGTCTGTCTCCAGACTGATGTGTCATCTAGTGGTGGTGACTCCTTACCTGCTGTCAACCATCATACTGGGGCTCATATACCGAGACAGAGCTGGAGGTAATTCAGATTAATTTCGCACTGTGAAAGCACTGTAAATGACCAAATCCATGGACCAAATGACGGTTGCTTAATTAAAATTAAAAGCCAGTCAATCTTTACTTGAAACTTTATTTCATCCATCACCAACATCTCAGCTCAGAGGTTTATTGTTTTCAGGGTCAATCTGAAGAAGATTCTGGGGTAACATGTCAGATGGCCAATTAATGTAAAAGAGATACCAGTCTTTTTTATAATATTATTCGTAATGACAGCAGTCACCTTGTCTAGGTCTTTACTACTGTTGTATGGATTCAAACTGGATAAATGGCAAAAAAAATCAACCCAATATTTTAAGTTAATATAATAACAGGTTTCTATTTTTGTTTCTGCAGCTCAGTGTCCTGGAGACAAGAGAAGCTGTGATGACGTCCTAATGGAGACTCCAGTTCTGAATTATTTTGGACCAAGTGGGGAGGCTGGTCCTGAATAACACTCATCTTATTTCAACCAGGAAGTGTTTACTTCTGCAAGCCTGCACTGTACTGTTTAACCTGATCATTTACAGACCTTGGGCAGGGAGACAGAGGGCCGATGTATTAGAAAGGAAAGGGGCCCTTCCTGGTTTCCTGGTAATATTTTGAATGATCAGTTGCATTTCAGGGGTTTGGAAAAAAATGCCTGGAGGATTATGGAAAATGGATTTGGTCATTTACAGTTTAAAAAATGTACTCACACAAATTCACACAAAAAACATCTGAAAGTATGAGAACATATTGTTGTTCAGTACAGATGCACATTGTGGGATTGAAGGATAATTATTTAAAATACTCAATGATATGACCTAGCTTAGTCATGTTGCGCAGCCATTGTTAGCATACTTCATCATGTTGAACAGTCAAGAAAT
The DNA here is from genome assembly GCA_034670385.1 of Hoplostethus mediterraneus. NCBI lineage: Eukaryota > Metazoa > Chordata > Actinopteri > Trachichthyiformes > Trachichthyidae > Hoplostethus > Hoplostethus mediterraneus. The sequence continues at coordinate 3,641 of JAXDDW010000386.1, read as the reverse complement.
TAAAGCCTGAAGAAGTTACGGAATTATCCAATCAAGAATGTGTAGGAACCCTGTCGTTTCCATGACAACAAGATCAAACACTTTATGGCAGCTACAACATCTAAACTCTGGACCAGCCAGATGATATTTCAATATTGATCAATTCCATCTTTTTGACCAGGACAAATGAGCTGGTTTATCATTGGTGGTGGTGATAGTGTCTCCTGTTGTTGTCTGGTATCTGATCAATAAAGACGACATTTTATTTCTAATTTGATATATAACATATTTTCTAAGAGACAACAGGTCTGTCATGTACTGTGACATCAAGAAATGAATTGTCAGAGGTGAAGTCAGATATAGATGTTAGTGATGTTCTCAAGGGTGTCTACTAGAGCTGAATCTATTGACCGGCTCTTTAAGACGAACGGCTTTTTTTTATTTATTTAATCGCTGTGTTTCACACAGATGCACACACAAGCTCCTCCTTTGCTTCTCCACTGAGTGAGACAGAGAACAGGCACAAGGGGAGGAGCGCAGCAGAGTACACGTGCGGTGCGATATGCAAGGAAGTTTTGTTTTGCACAAATTATTGTGAGTTTTTCTATCAAAAAAATGTTCTTTACTAAAATTTGCACTGATGTTGCTCAGGTATAGTCAAAGCAGAGGGATGTAGCGCCACCTTGTGGAATGGTCTAATGGCTGCTGAAACTGTGATCTCTTTAATGTCTTCTGCAGCTAGACTCTGACATGTCAGGAAAGACAACATTATGGGATGGATTCATCAACACAGAGGCTGTTGCAGATGAACCTTCTGCAGAGAAGTTGCAGGAATGGTTGAAACATGAACAACTGGTTGCCTCTGGTTCATAGAGAACAAAACTAAACTGGTCTATAAGCTACTGTTTCCTCTACTGAAGAGAAGAAGAGCTGCTATCCACCAGAAGACTTTATTAGTATTGTTTCAATGGTTTCATGGTCTAAATGTCACATGGTCTAGATGTCATGTTTATACAGTTCTAGTATTGCAGGACACACAAAGGTGATGAAGGTTTATTTATCTATTTATACAATAGAATGATTAAATCAATGATCCCATTTGTGATTTTATTTATTGACAGACATATATAATATTAAGTGATCTGATGTCAGACTGTAGACAAGAAACACAAGCAGGGAATAATGATTAAAAGTTAATTATCACATTATCACAATACAGGAAATACTAAGCTACAGAAACAAATACAACAATAGAAATACCCTTTGATGAAACTAAAACAAGAATAATAACAATAATATCAAACCCTGATGAGGATCCATCTTTATCAATAATATCAGATCCTGATCAGGATCCATCTTCATCAATAATATCAGATCTTGCTGACCTGGAGAATCAAAGTGATGGATGAATCCAGGTGATCCTCCAACCTTCCTCCTTAGTTCCTCATTTCTAGATCCTTCTACCAGTTTGTGTAGCAGGGAGAGACCAGGACAGAAACATGGGAGATTCAAGCATCAGGCTGATGAACAATCTACTCAACTTGTAAATAACCCAGTTTGTGTTTTTGCTCTGGAGAAGAGGTAGACTTGTTGAACGGTCATTTATGTTGCCTTTTATTATATATTTTTTACCTCTTTTAAGTTTTAAGTGTCCTATTTCCTGTTTCGTTTAGAGGGGCTTTTATTTTGAAAACCACTTGTTAGTTCCGGCAGTGCGCAACAAAAAAGAAGTAACTTGACCTGTTAACAAGGAGAAAAAAACGGAAAATTATACAGTAAAAGGTTGATTTATTAGCACCCCCCGAAGAGGCACAAGGTCAGTATTTGTTTTAATACTGTAATATGTAATGAATGTAATTTTTGAATTATGGTAACTTTCTGACCGTTTGTTTAAGTTAACGTTAGTTTGATGTGAGTTTGGGTAGCTCTGAAACGGCATTGTAATATGGATAATATATATTGTCTTTTTGTATTTTTACTCAGCTCTTACGTTGGTTTTTGGGATCCAATAAATCCTCAACCATCAGTTAAAGTGTCAGACCATCTTTCGGGGATATGCTACAGTAAGAGCTTCACCTGCACCCAGTGGCGGTTTTGGGCACGGGCGAACCGGGCACCCGCCCGGGGCGGCATTTTTTCATGACACATGGAGGGCTGCACAAGCACTTAAAAAAAAAAAAATCATCTGTTTTCTATTATCTATCATAACACTGTGTGGGGAATTGGCAAATTGGCGCCCCCTGCAGCTGCAGGCGCCCCTGCTTGCTGAGAAGGTGCCGTGGACAGAAGCTCACGCCGGGAACACACTGGACGCGGAAAGAAAAGGCAGCGCCGCGAAATGCGCCGATCGAGCAAGAAATAGTTTTGTTGAACACACCGGAACGGCGCCGATTTCCGCTGGTTTTCTCAATGTAGGGGGTTGGTCTCTCTCCCTGCTTGAGTGTGTGCCTACTCGTCTCTCTCTCTCTCTCTCTCTCTCTCTCTCTCTCTCTCTCTCTCTCTCTCTCTCTCTCTCTCTCTCTCTCTCTCTCTCTCTCTGTGCCTGTTTGTCTCTCTCTCTATTCAATTTCAATTTCAATTTGAAGCTTTATTGACATGAAAAGACAGTGTTTATATTGCCAAAGCAAACGTATATAAACAGACAAAGAACAACATTTACAACCATATGAAAGTACATGCCACAGTAACAGGGCAACACAAGTAAGAACAGCAATGAATGAAAAATTATTAAGTATTATCAGTGCTTAGTTTGTGCCGGGGCTAGTGGCAAATGCCTAGAATCTGATTTTGCGCTCCGGCAAATCAGAGCTCCGGGCTCTAAAGTGCGACAACAACACGTATATTAAACTGGTATTAAACAACGTTACGTCCAGTGAACCTTACAAGAGTAGGTGAAAGTTGCTCGGATGCTCTATGCCGTTCCTGTGTCTGACTTCCTGCCCAGCTTTACACATTCGCTCACGAATCGAGAAGGGGAAAGGGGAGGGGGACGCTGCGCCCGGGGGACAGTTCACCTCTGGGTCTCCCAAATGGAACGGACGAGGGGGGGAACGGGGGATCCACTGTATAGAGCAATAGCCTACTCTAATGAAATTAGTGGGCTAAAGTCAGTCACACCTCGACTTTCTTCCAAATAACGCACATTTCATTCATAATATTATAATTACAGGCATAATTCCTGCACGTTTTTGTTTTTGTGAAATGGCTAATACTAATAATACAAAACGATTAGACCTATTTGGTCACCAAGGTGAATTGGTTTAGTCTTGACTTCTGGTCGTGAGTGACAGTGTTGGGGGATGGGAAATCTGTTGATTGTGGAGTGCCAAATAAACACAGAGATGGACAGGAAAAGGTCAAAGCCATCAGGTGCCCAATTTAGGAAAAAAAGAAAAGAAGAAGAGGAGAAACGAGCAAAAGATAAAGGTATGCCACTTTGTGGGGTTTTTTTTTTATTTCGGGGGGGGGGGGGGGGCGCTCGGAGGGGGGTCTCGCCCGGGGTGTAATTCTATGTAGAACCGCCACTGCCTGCACCTGCTACACCACGCCCCTGTGTAAGCCACGATAAGACGGCACGGCACACAGAGCAGTGAGCTGCGGCACTCTATGTGCCCATGGTCAAAGCAGATGCTATAAGATTCGATTTCAAGAGCGAGAGGCAT
>JAXDDW010000385.1:0-26771 GCA_034670385.1 Hoplostethus mediterraneus | reverse complement strand
GGTTTGTTTCGAACGAACCTCAGGGTTCTTTCTCCTGAAGGATTATCAGCAACATTTGGAGGATGACCCATCATCCTGCTCTAGACGGTGCTGGCTTGTTTTGGTTGTTGTCACCGAGGTTGTCAAGTGTCTCTGTAAAGACTTAATAAACCGTCGTTTTATTATGTCGGTTTATTATGTCATCCACCATCATCACCACCTGTTTTTAATCCTCGTTTCAAATTGCAATCAAACAAGAGGTGCGAGTGTGACGTGGCTGAAACGCCGCCTCGCCACCACGCTCCCACGCACTCGTCACTATGGTTACTCTACCAGAGGAGGGCTCGCTTACTTGTAACCCAATCCATTTTGACTGAAACCGAAAGTCTCGGCCAGGCTACTCAAACCGGACCGGTTTGGATCGGTTCTGGGGTTTTACTTTGATTGTTTTCAGTAGAATTGTTTTTCCAGTCGAATCTCCCCAGACTCTACTCGACTATTATTTATCGATTATTTATTTAATCAACTATTTGTTTCGGTGATGTTTGGACGCCTCTACTGTCTTTTCTGTCTTCTGTCCACGTGCACAGGTAGGGGATTTGCTGTTACGGTTTGCAGGAATTCACACCAAAACCCGGTTATTTGTTTGTTCATTTAAAGAAAATCAGAGTCAAATCGGAGTCATGCGGTTTTTTCACCACTCCCTGTACTGTATCTGGATATCACATTGCTGTCAACAAACGTATCCAAAATATGTTTTACAGGGATGAAAAACGCTCCTTGATTTCCCATAGACGCTCCTGTAATAAGCAATGGGGTCTTAATCGATTTCAAAGGGTCGTGGGACTTAAATTTACAATTGAGTGTAATATGCCACTAATACATATCAATAAATAGTTGTGGTAGAGAGGAGACCTTCGGTGTAAGCAGACAGCTTTTATTCTAAAAATAGATAATGATTAGTACATTTAATTGAAAATATCTGCAGGAGAAGCATCACTAGAACAGACAACATTTAATTTAAAAAGCAGACATACCTGAAGTCTTATGCTTACCTGAAGCCACTTCAGCACTGAGAAAAGCAGAATACAATGTCAGTCCTCAAGGTACGCAGTCATACTGGCCATACCTGTACTGAGGAGGAGCTATGGGTTACCTGTCTGGTTTCCTGTCCCTGTTCTGAGAGTGTGCATGTCTGTTTGCAGTTTTGTAAATGTACATTTCCTTATACTTTATATTAACATTGATATGATTGTGCACTTGAACTCCCTTATTTCCTACAGTAACAGTATTGTGAGAAAGCATTTGGATTGAAGCTGCACAGAGACAATATTTTGTGCAGATATTCAATATCTTTAAATTTGATCATTTTCATGGGCAGAAATGATTCAGTGTTTCTGCTCATCAGGGTGAAAAGCCTCTGAAACATTCAGACCATCATGGACACTGTAACTGGCCGTAAAAGCGTCAGTATAGGATGTTTATGTTGGTTGCCACGACAACGGCAGGCGTGCATATATTGATGTAAAGTTGTTAAAAGGTTTATGTTTACATGGTTTATTGTAATGATTTTAAGAAGAGTCACATGATCACTTTACCTCCACTTCATGTATCTATCCTTGCTGTCTAGTCTTCCCGTTTTATATTCTCAGTTCGGCTATCGGCCAATGGTAAAGAGAAGGGCGAGTCTAACTCCCCTGGTTTGTCCAATGTGAAGAGACACTCGTGGCGGGTTTTTGTTACCTGTGCCTTTGTTATACCGGCGTTTTCTGCGGCGCATAATGTTGAGAGAACGGGCAGGCGTACAGAGAGAGAGAGAGAGAGAGAGATAAACGGAGCGCTCCCGTACTATTGAGGTATTCTACATCTGATCGAAGGCGCAGCACGGTAAATACATATGTTTGTTTACATTGTGTGTATATTGTGTGTTAGTGAATTATAGTTCTTGTGTCTGGTGATGTACTGAACACTTATGTGGATGGAAAATGTGATTACTGTGGATGTGACAGAATGGTGCGGCTGAAGCGGTCTTTGTTTTCTGTGTGTTTTAGTTTTCACGTTGTTCAGTATTCCATGACGAGGAGGAAAGGAGGAGGAATAAATAAGAAAAATTGAACATCAGTATGAAGCGTGAACTTATTGATCAGACCTGTAGCTACAGACACTAAAACTCTCCACTGAAACCAGACTGATGAAACTGTTAGTGTCAGCAGACCTATTCAATGGTTGGGAGACTCTGGGAGACATTACTGACTTGAATGAACAATTTATTTACAAAATATTAAAATAAATAAATATTAAAAAATATTATTGAAAAATTAAATGGATAAAAAAATGTGTAAAGAAAATCAACCTCCATCATAATGGAAGTGGACAACATGACTGGTCGACATCTGATATTTAATAAAAGATCAATATTGTCATGAGGAAGGCTGTCATCCCTTCTGACTCACCTGCAGCCTCAACTTCCTCTTCCTCTCTCTTCATCTTCTTCCCAGTCCCTCTAGTCTCCTCTCTGTTCTGGGTTGTGTTTTGTTTCAGGTCCTGTCATACCTGTCATGTCCACCAGGGTTCCCAGTGTGTTCTGCCACTACTCACCTGTTCCACATCAACCTCACTCCATTTCCCATCAGTCCCTAGCAGTGTATATGTAAATAACCCAGTTTGTGTTTTTGCTCTGGAGAAGAGGTAGACTTGTTGAACGGTCATTTATGTTGCCTTTTATTATATATTTTTTACCTGTTTTAAGTTTTAAGTGTCCTATTTCCTGTTTCGTTTAGAGGGGCTTTTATTTTGAAAACCACTTGTTAGTTCCGGCAGTGCGCAACAAAAAAGAAGTAACTTGACGGATGAGAGAAAACACGGTTACCTGTTAACAAGGAGAAAAAACGGAAAATTATACAGTAAAAGGTTGATTTATTAGCACCCCCCGAAGAGGCACAAGGTCAGTATTTGTTTTAATACTGTAATATGTAATGAATGTTTGTTTCCTAATGTAATTTTTGAATTATGGTAACTTTCTGACCGTTTGTTTAAGTTAACGTTAGTTTGATGTGAGTTTGGGTAGCTCTGAAACGGCATTGTAATATGGATAATATATATTGTCTTTTTGTATTTTTACTCAGCTCTTACGTTGGTTTTTGGGATCCAATAAATCCTCAACCATCAGTTAAAGTGTCAGACCATCTTTCGGGGATATGCTACAGTATATATACCAGTCAGTCTACACTCTTGTTTGGCAGATTGTCTAATATCCTACTAAGTGTTACCGTGGTTACCTTCCTGGTCTACTGGTTACCTGATCACTGTTCTGCCTGACCCTTTCCTAGTGTGGTTGCCTGTATTGCATGTTTACCCTCCAGTAAAGTATTGGACTCAAACACCATCTGCCTCCTTGTGTCTACAACTTTACTTACCTGTTACAAATATTGGACTGAAATATCATTTTAACCCTAATCAACAACGTCATGCTGATATTAGTCTTTATTAACATTGTTCTGTAGAACTGACTGATCTACTGTCAGTGTTCTTGTTGTGAGACACTTAGAAATAAACAGCTGGACTTCAACTTTTCACCAGTTGCAAAGTAACTAATCACTGTTATAAAATACCACAGTAGTGATTCAACTGATAGCCACTATATTTTATGAGGGAAAAGTCATTTATTTTTTTCACTTATCACCAATAACATTTCTTTGTCATCTTGCCAGTCAAGGAAAATGAAATGTTTATGAGCTGGTATGTCGGTTGATTTACTGCAGGGGGCAGAGTAGGACCTCTTTCTCAACATAACATCTATCAGCCCTGTTTCTGAGTGTGTGTGTGTGTGTGTGTGTGTGTGTGTGTTTTATTTCAACACCCGTCCTCTTCGTTACACCTCCCATCATCCCCTCACCTCCACCCCTGATCCCCTGACTCCTCACCCCGTCCTGATTTCTTGTGTGGTGAGTTTCTGTTAAATGAATCACTTGTTCTCTCCGTTGGCGTTTGTCTCCTGCTGAGCCAGTTGAAACAGAACTTACAGTTCTAGGATGGCTGCTTGTTTTCTGGGTCAAATCTGTCTGAGGAAACGATTCCAGGACAGACAACGCAGGTTTAAGACATAAAGACTGAAATTGATCAATTAAGCAACAATTTTGTACACACACACAATGATATTCCACCTGATGTCACATTGTAAAAAAGATAGACAGCAATAGAGTCTTATGGGAATTCTCAAAAAGGAATAATGCTGAAGTAAAAGTATTGTTAAATTTCCACATTAAAGTTCAGTTAAAGGTCAGTTCTTTCACTATGAACCACTTATAGTTTCTACTATTACCAACTAATAACTTTTCCAACTAAAGTAAATCAACACAAACAATTACCTCCCCACAAACAACCACCTGTGGTGAAACACCCCTAACAGGCCAACCGTGAACAACAAGAAAAACAACAGGCTCTCAAAGCATGCTGGGAAGTAAATGGTAAATGGACTGCATTTATATCGTGCTTTTATCCAAAGCGCTGTACTATGTATGCCTCTCATTCACCCATTCACACACACACACTCACACACACACACACACTCACACACACCGATGGCAGTGATCTACCATGCAAGGTGCTTCCTGACCATCGGGAGCAATTTGGGGTTCAGTATCTTGCCCAAGGAGACTTCGACATGTGGACTGGAGGAGCCGGGGATCGAACCCACGATCTTCTGATTAGAGGACAACCCGCTCTTTTTTTAAAAGGCCATGTGGTTATTATGGTACAAGGTGTAACATTCTGGCAGGTTGGGGCCCTAAAGTGGCTCCATCCTTAACAGTGTCACTACCACGACATCTGGACGCCACACCAAATGTGCAGCGTCAATCATAAGACACAACGTAAGCAGGAATATACAGAATGATAAGATACATAATCATAAGATACATAAGGGTGTACATAAATTCTTCCACAGGTAGGGAGGTAGTAAATGGAGAAGGAAGGTGCTAACTTGATAACCCCAATGACAAGCCTGCTGTAATGCAGCTGTCAGTTTGGACATGCACTGTAACCACCCAGGAAACATGTTGATGTTGAAAATACGTCCAAATACAGTTCCAAAAGGAAAGTTGAGACGACGTCTGAGCCAGCTGAGCCATAAAGAATGGCATTAAAATATACACATGCAGTAAAAGGCATTTATTTGCCCTATTTGCCACTTAGGCCTTTGGGGGGCAGCGTTGAGCTGTACATGTGTCCTGCATGTAACCATGACGTGAGGTCATTTCTTTAAGCTCTTACACACTACAAGTCAAGTCAGTTATTTCTCAAATGTCTTATGTTATATCTTGTCTTCTATTTCTTTTTTGTTCATGTTGACATTGCATTATTATTTGATTGTCATTGTTGAATCGTATGTATTGTTGTATTTCTTGATGTCCTGTTGGACGAGCCACACTGGGTTTCCCTCATTCAGGACTCTTGGGGTCTGGAGGCCTGGAGAGACAGACCGGGATTCACCTGAACACTGAGCACTGCAAAAAGTCCAACCAACACACCAAGGTCTAATAAAGCTACAGCCCTGCTGCTTTGTCCAGCTTTTCTCTCGGCTCCTCCTGCAGTTCCAATAAAACCTGATCTGTTGGGTCAGTCAGTACTGTGGCAACAAATCTAGACTGGTTCTCTCCAAATTGAGACTAACTTCAACCTATTGTCATCAGAAGAGATCAGGTGTGATAAGGTGCATAAGTTCTTAGCTAGGGTTCAACGTCAAACCATGTGTCTACCAGTTCAGCTGCTCAAAGGCAAGCTACAGAAGATCGGACCACATAGCATCTATTTAAAAGACGCACCATCTCTGTTCTTGTAACCAGAGCAGACAGCGTGGTGGTTTAGTTGTTCCACTCTTAATAATAGACCCTGGTGCAGTGCATTATTTGAAGCCCTCAGAGGTTGATGATGATGAGAACCATGTCAGTCCATTTTGAAATGTTTTAGCAGCCCACTCTAACAGGATGGGTAGTTAAAGTTATTTCCACACGCTTGTTTGATGCAACTGGATAAATTGTCTAGTTTCTGAAGCAACGCTCATGGAGAGGCAACACAGTTGGTACTCTGTAACAGATGCAGTTTAAAATGTAGCGAAATACAATACTTCAGTCAAAATATAGTCAAGTGAAATTACTGACATAAAAAGTACAAGTACACATAAAAGCAACTCAGTTACTGCAACAATACCGAGAGTCATTTATAATTTCCCTTGCACAAACAGCTTTGCCCCCCCCCCCCCCCCCCCTCCGTCAGTCAGTCAGGCGTCACTTCTCCCAGTGACCTGTAACACACAACAAATACAAAGACAACAAACTATCATGCACTGCAAAAATTATTTAGTTTCTAGTATATTTATAGAATGGGTTATTATCTTATGACTGTGTCTTATAAAACATTTTGAATGATAGAATCCTCTTTGTTTTTGAGACACTAATGCATTTCTACCTTTTACTTTGAAGGACTTGAAATTGCCTTTCTCATTTTTAGAGACACATTAAGCCTCACCTCCTGGATCGTAGAATAGAAGTTGTCCGGGTCTGTTAAAGGTACCGGGTCGAGGCCTGCTGAGGGAATCTGTCTCACTGAAGAGCTGGTTACTCCTGGTACTGCATTGGAAACAAGTGGCATTATCTCACCCGTTGGCACAATTCTTCAGTTGATGAAAGAAGAACAAGATTTTAAGACTATGAGTCTGAATAACTTGTTAAGATCCATCCAGATCCATAACAAATCCATTTCCAGTCCCTGTAACTTTAACTACCATGATGGTCTGCTCTTCTCTGGTGTTCATACCAGGTAAGACCACATGAAGAAATCATTGTGTCATGCTAGGCTTTCCAAGCAGGAGGAACTTTTTCCTATCAGATGTTGATGTCTCCTCGTTGCTAGCAGGGGGCCTGCTACCTCTTTCTGTCTGTGGTTTTCTCGTGTGGTTTGTGTCAGGGAAACTCAAAAATTCTCAGTAGTGTCAGTAGTTCCTGAAACCAAACACAGTCCAAGACAGACTGAGAGACGAGGCAGAACAGACATGTTGAAGATACCTCAGTAACTCAGAAGCCCTTCATCAGAGTGATGAACTTAATAGTGTCATGGTACCTGGTATGCAGGACATTTTGTTGTTATGGTGGCATCTGTCTGTCTGTCTGTCTGTCTGTCTGTCTGTCTGTCTGTCTGTCTGTCTGTCTCTCACACATTAACTCAAGGAGATGTGGTGGAAATCTGAGAACTCCAACCTCAGTTCGTCAACCTTAATGTCAATCATCAGCAGACACAAGAGAACAATTACAATTAGTAGATTTAATACGTTTATACGGGAAGAAAGAATGCAAGACCACATCAATGATGGTGTGGTGGCAAACCTTCTCCAACATACAGACATTACAGAGGAGCTTATATAGTTAAACTAACTACACTAAAACAATAGAACACTAAATGATGAAGGTAACAAAGCAATAAAAAGGTAAAGAAGTCAGAGGTGTTGGAGGACGTTTGCTGACCCAAGAGTAACCCAAAAACCAGGAGATAATAAAACAATTAAAGGATTACCCTAAGAGAACCAATCTCATCTACAGATGTCACAAGGAAACATGTGGTTTTCTGAATTCTATTCTACAGATAATACCTGATAAAGCACCACAGGTTCTACCTATAGAGTTGATGATAGAACTACTACTACACAGTCTCACTTTTTTGCACCCAGGACTGTTTCACATTAAAATTGTTTTATTTTTGCACTGCTTATCTGAAATAGTTTTTGTACTTTAGTAAAGCTTTTTATATTTATTTTTTTTAATTTTCCCTTTTCTGGCCGTTGTACCCGATTAAAGGTGTCAAACCCTCAAGTCTCTGACGCATTTGTGTTGTGCACAGATGTACATATGGATCAAACATATTAGACTTCTAAAATTCTTTAACTAAGTTGTTGTATCACACATTCACTGTGGCTTTATTCTCCACAGGAAGTAAAGACAAGTAAAAGTAAAGGAAGTAAACGTAACATAGTAAGTAAAGTACCTCTGTCCTTCCTGGGTTTTGTGACGGTAGTATACGTCATCTCCTGTGGATTAGCTACACCGGCTACTACAGGGACTGAAACATGAAGAAAACATTTAGTGTCACCCTGAATTTCAAGGGACAATATTTGAGAAAAATAAAAAGTGGATACAAATTCTTACAAATAAAACTATTTTGAGATTGCTGACGACTAACATAAGCTCAAGGTGTAGTTGCCAACATCAGTGAGGGACAGACATGACAGACATTGGTAGCCTACACTATGATACACATAGATGCACTGTAAAAAAATGTCCTTCTTAACATCGTAACAAGCCATTTAGGATAGCATTTCTTGAATAATTATATTTATTTTTTGTCTTATTGTTTGCCCACCCTCCTAGCATAGTTGTTCTTTTCTCCTTTAGCCTAGTTTTTTCTCCCCTTGTTAAGTGTCTTGTGTTAAAATTAAATTAAATTAAATTAAATTAAATTAAATTAAATTAAATTAAATTAAATTAAATTAAATTAAATTAAAATTAAATCGTTAAATTAAAGTTTTTTATGATTATTATTATTAAATAAAGATAATTAAATACAATAATTGCTCTTGCTTCCAATGCAAAGCAACTTACTTAAAAATTATAGAGAAGATAATGTCAAGAAGTGACATCTTGATGCTAGTGCAGTGATCTGCGTTATTTCAACATATTGTGACTTGTTTCAAGAAAAAAAAAAGTGGCATTATCTCACCCAGTGGCAGATGTTTTTAGAAGTAAGGTTTTTATTACCCTTCATCACAAAATGACCAGAATATATAGAAAGGAGTTAATGCGGTAGTTGATACTCATACTTCGTACTTAATGTCACTAAGAAAAACAAGACTCAGTATGAGACTAGATGGTTTGTTCAGATGGATAGGGTTGGGTAAAATAACAACTATAACAATGTTCCAACATACCAATACGTGGTCCGTGTTCCTCACCTGTTTCAGCCTCCTCGCCTGAGACTGGTCGTCGTGTCGGCGTCTCTAAGGAGAAGCAGACCACCACTAGAGTACAGACAAGAAAGAGGCATCAAGACAACAGAAAAATGAGAAGAGAAGAGGAATTTTCAAGGCAGTATTTCAAAACAATGCAGCAAATAAAGTTTGTTCCTGGTGTAACAATCGTAAAAAGCCATTTAGGATAGCACCGAATCTTAAGTGAATAAAGCCACATTTAAACATTTACATATATATGTATATATAAAGTGAATAGTTATTTTTCTGTACCTCTGTGTTTCCCAGAGCGAAACAGTCCCACCACCATTAGCAGAGCTACAAATGTAATGATGGTACCAATCCATAGTGGCAGGAGATGAGGGGAAGGATGAATTTCAAGTGCTGGATAGATGATAGAAAGTACGTACTTTAACATTTCATATTAAAATATCAATGAATGAATAGGATATATTCTACATTATAGTCTTTAAGACTCAAAACTTGAAAAATTATTTGTTAAGATGAACTGTTTTTGATTTGCAGAACATGATGAAGTGGAAGAAGTGCAGCACTCTGTCACTGATTTCAAATAAGCAACAATATGTTATGGGCTGTAATAAAATTATTATAGATGACAGAAAACATTTCAGATGAAAAATAAGGTGTTTTCTCACACCACATAGCCATTGTAAAGGCATGAGGGGAAAAACTCACTATCAATATAAGCTAACAATTGTGTATCCCATTTATATATAGGATATGTGGGATAATCTGCAGAAAACATGACCATGTCTCACCTCTCACAGCCACCAGGCTCTCTGGTGATTCAGAGTCAGAGATGCTACACTTGTAGAGACCTTCATCAGACCTGGAGACGCTGTGGATGGTCATCTCTCCTGTATAACCAGTCTCTATGAGGACGCCATCTTTATAGAAGTCAGCTGGGAGGTTGGAGGGAGTCGTCTTGGTTCTACAGCGAAGAGTCACAGCATCTCCCTCCATCACAGGGAGGACAGGACTCTCCAGGATCACAGCATCTTCTGAACAACAGGAGATTTATAAAATGTTATTTTATGTTAAACATGAATTTTGCAAACAATCTTACTGTCACATAAATTAGCAAATAGATTCTCGATGATGCAGAAGTGTAGGTTTCACTGGACAAGAGGACAAGAGCTTCACAAATAAATGGATACAATAGATGAAAACTATTAATGACAACAAAAACAAAAATGACCCTCCCTAACCTGAGACCCTCACTGAGAACAAGGAAAACTCCCACAAAAGCAATATAGTAGCTGCACAGGCGTCATGCCAATAGAACTTATTATTATTATTATTATTATTAATTGTGCCCCCTCAGAATTTTGGCTTGCATGACGCCCCTGAGTAGCTGTATCTTGTAAAGGATAGAAGGGAACTCAAGTCATGGTTGACAAAACAGATTTTTACAGACTTTATCCACTAGACTTTGGAGATGTTTTCCAAAAATGGATATATATATTGTTTGCAGAAAGAAAGCCAGGGCACTCTTCTTTGTTTTTCTAGCCTGTGTTTCAGCACAGGTGAGGATCCTCTGATCAAGGCACCAAAATAAAGGCTTTTTTTAACTTAACTTTTATTTTACCCTCGACTCCAACTGAGAGAAGTAATGAACCGGGTGTTTCACAAGGAGGTTTACAATTTTATAATAATAATAATAAATATCATCTGTAGTTTTAGGTCCTGGGTGGAAATCTTAAGTTGAAATCACTAAAATGTACCTGGAAAATGTTATATTTTTATATTTACTAATACAGAGAGTATTAATGACATATATAATAATGTAAAGGTACTTTTCAGCCTGTAATTGATGAACTAGCTGCTACTTACCAGTTTTCTGAGCAGACAGACCGTGGTGATCATGTGCAGCCAGCAGCATCACTACATTCATCACTGGAGAGACAAAGGAAGAGAGATGTATATCACATAGACGCTTTCACATGTCGATGACTGTCTGCTGGATAAAACATACAAAAACACCTGTTGAAAAGGTGCTGTGACCTCTGACCTTTTCTAATGTGTTGAACCTACAGAGAAATGAAAGAGAGGCTGACTACTCACACAGTCTGAGGCAGAGAGCTGGAGCCTCCATGCTGTCTGACCATCTAAAGCATCACACTGAATCACACTGAAGGTCTGATGCTGGTGAGAACCTCCCCTTCCTGTGTGGCCTCTTCCTGGTGTTGACGCAAACGCTACGAACACTAATCTCATTGGTTGAGTCAAATCTCAGTGGGCGGAGCCAAACAACCACTGTGAACTCTCAAACTTCAATGGTAAAGAAGAAACTCTGGTCAAAATATAAATACAAACATAACTGATCATTCATTCATGACCTTGGAAGGTCAACAGGCTAGTTAAGTAGATACCCTGATCTTTAACCCCCCACAGGGAGGTCAGAGGTCAGGGTCCGCTACAGAACTGCAGCACTGGTGCTGGTGGGGATTCAGTGTCTTGCTCAAGGACACTTCAGCAGGGGGGATGCTTGCTGTATCTCCACTCACTAAGCAGCAACATGACAACCTGACCAAACTACATCTACCATCCTGCACACACACACACACACACACACACTCACACACACACACACACACACACACTCTCACACACACACACACACACACACACACACACGCACGCACACCAGAAAGGGTTGAGAGATGTTGTGAAGAGGTCCTACTCTGCCCCCTGCAGTAATGTCTCCCAGAGTCTCTCTACCATTGAATAGGTCTGCTGACACTAACAGTTTCATCAGTCTGGTTTCAGTGGAGAGTTTTAGTGTCCATGATGGTCTGAATGTTTCAGAGGCTTTTCACCCTGATGAGAAGAAACACTGAATCATTTCTGGTCATGAAAATGGTCAAATTTAAAGATATTGAATATCTGCACAAAATATTATGCTATTATTATTATTATTATTTGTATTATATGCTTCAATCCAAATGCTTTCTCACAATACTGTTACTGTAGGAAATAAGGGAGGTCACGTGCACAATCATATCACTGTTAATATAAAGTATAAAGAAATGTACATTTACAACACTGCAAACAGACATGCACACTCAGCACAGGGACAGGAAACCAGACAGGTAACCCATAGCTCCTCCCAGTACAGGTGACCAGTATAACTTAATAGTTAAACTATAGTTTAATAAACTATAGTTTATTGCAGGTTGATTATTAACTTGAGGACTTGGACCTTGTATTCTGCTTCCCTCTGAGCTGAAGTGACTCAACGAGGCTTCAGGTATGTCTGCTTTTTAAATTTAATGTTGTCTGTTCTAGTGATGCTTCTCCTGCAGATATTTGTATATAGAATTAGTACTAGTAGGAATATCTTAAACAAACTTGGTAGCTTCAAAATATCTTTTAGTAACAAATCAGTTTTACAGTCTGACGACAAATGAAAGTGAAAATAGTTTAAACACCATAATCGTTCCACAGTGAGCAGCATGGATACAGTAGAACAATGTGTTATTGTTACTCAATATTATAACAGTGTATGGTTTGAAACATCAATAAGACACGTTGGATTCTCATTCCAAGAGTAATTCAAATAAAATGTATTTATCATTGAACATGAACATGATAATGAAGGACGACCAGCAGGGGCGCTGTTGAGTAGATCCTGGTTATCCAACATGGTGGTTGTAGATGTTAAAGGTGCACTGTTTGTTTTACCAGACAATCATAAAAACAGATGAACTGTGAAGAATAAAACACTACTCTTACAGTCAGCTGTTCTGCTTGCTGCTACATCCATTTACTATAAATCTAAATCAATAGTTTAATTTCATTAGAAAGCCAAAATTTGAAAAAAAGAAAAGAGAAATTAAACCTTTGAAATGATTCTTGATGTTAACAACCTTATAACATTTTTCAGAGTAAAATCATCTGCATCCATTTTAATTAAGAGTATTAAGTGTTAAGAAATGAAATAGTGAGAAATTCAGTAAAAGTCACACATTTTTTTAATATGGAATTAAACCTCATTTAGTTTTTATTTTGTGGAGTTTATTAGTTTGGTCTTTTTCCTTGAGGTTTGAACCTCAAACCATCCCTGGGCTCAGTTTGAGTAATTATACTGTCATTACATTTTTTTCTGTCCTCTTCAATAATAACTTCATTTTTGACAAATAAAGAGATATCTTTGATTCATGTATGTTGTATAAATACCAATACCACCTCAAAACAGATGTTTTTCTTCCATATGGTCTTGGTGTGAATCAACATTTTACTGGTTTCTGTTTTCAGACCTCAAGGATGCTTCACCTGGAGGACAGACTGTCCCTTCTTTCTCTGCTCAGTGCCTTGGTCTTCCATCACACCGTTGTTGTTCTTCTACTAACACACTCTAGTAGAGGTAACTTACACACACAACATCAGTAATGCCTTGGTGTGATTAAAGGTTAAAGTCATGATTAGCCTTCAGATGTAATATAAAAATCATACCTATAAATGGTGTTAAATGATAAACTATCCACTTCTGAACCAGCAATACTTTGGTTTAGTTTGAAGTCATTTTGAAGTTTGAAGTCATTTTCCTCAGAAGCACAACAGAATATCTTTGTAGTTATTTAGTTATACTGCAAATTAATTAACAAATCATTCAACCAATCAAAGGATCCAGCAGAACCTCTGTACAGCGCTGGATCCTTGTTCTTGTTAATTCCACTGTTGTGTCCCTCCAAGAAATGTTTGTAGAACTAAAACTCCAATCAACTGAAATGTTAGTTAAGTCTTGGTGGTCTGGATACTAAATCCATGCTGAGTTCTCAGTAACGTACAGTAACATGACTCCTTCAGCTCTGATGAAAAGGAAAAGGTTGTACAATTAAAACAACAATCTGCAATATTTCAGATACACTTCAAACAGGTTTTCAGTAGATGACCAGTAAATACAATAGTTATGACCTGCACTTCACTTTTCATTTCCATTCAAAATAAATAGAAAAAGAAGCCAGGTTCATGAACACACAGCCTCATAGAGTTGAACCAGGAATTAAAAAACAGACCCATGTCTTCCCAGGTCAGCCTCAGATGATTGGTCCATCTCGGCCAATAGTGGCAATGGTTGGTGATGACATCATTTTGCCGTGCCACCTGGAAACTAACATGGATGTTGTTGCCATGACATTGGAGTGGGACGAGACCTGACCTGACCCCCAGATTTGTCCATGTGTGGTATGATAGTCAGGACCTGCTGATAAACCATCCATCCTACGTGGGAAGAACATCACTGTTCAAAGACAAACTGAAGCACGGTGACATCTCACTGAAACTCTCTGGAGTGAAACTTTCTGATGAGGGAAGATACAGATGCTTCATTCCTTCATTGAAGAGAGAATCCACCGTTGAGCTTGTTGTTGGTGAGTGGATATATCTTCATAGTGCATGGTTTACACTTTATTCACCCAGGGAGTTTTACTAGGCATCGTCCTGCTGCACATTCACACAGTTACACCCATCCACACTGGGAGCTGACCAGTACAACCACCTTCTTCTACTGTTGGAAACTGAGCAGCTCTACAGGAGATGCTATGCTCCCTAGAATATACAGTGAGAATAACATCGGTTCAAGAATTGAGCCTTGTTGCACACCACATGTAATCAAGCAGTGAGAGGAGATGTAGCCATCAATGGGCACAAGAAATGTAAGAACTTTAACAAAGATCATTGAAACAATTTTAAATCCCCAGCATGAATACACACAAATTCAGGCAAGAAATCAGCATTAGGTTGAGTGGGGCGATAAACAGCCACATAAAGAAGAAGGTCTGTACAACAAACATTGAACATGAGCATCTGAATCATCATCTGATCATTAAATCTCAAAATCTGACTTAGAAAAAATAAATAAACAGGACGATGCCAGTTTAGGCTGAATTACATCACACACACACACACACACACACACACACACACACTGATACACACGCACGCACACAAATTACATTATTTACAAGGTCTATATAATTTGAAACATGTTAACAACTTGGATTTTCGCATTCATTTCTGAAGTGAGAACAGAACCTACAATGTTTAAATGAAGTTGTTTTTTTAAAAGTGCACTCAGACCAAAAAGGGAAGGGTTGGTCGGGGTGGTCGCCCCCCTGTACACACCAGTGATACTGATACAGAGCTCTTATGGGCTGGAAAACATTATTTCTATGTTTACTATTGACAGATTTTGAGATGTTTGCATTTTACAGATTTACAGTCCAAGAGCATGTATGCAGGTTTGTAAGGGTGACTGTTGGCTATCATCATTTATTGAGCAAATCATTAGTCACTGTTAGATCCCCGAAGTGTCAGCCTCTATGGTCAGACAGAGGTGTCTGCATGGTCCAGCTCTCCGTTTAAAGGGTCCGAGTTCGAAGCCTATTGGGTTTAACCCACATGGGTTGCCTTGAACTATTTAAGCTGGTGGCGAGGAGATTCGCCTGGCTATCTAACTGCCTTCGTCCAGACGCCTACCCTGCGTCCTCTGATACTACTGTTAGACTAAATAGCACTAGAGCCCAACAATACTACCAGCCACGTCTGTTAACGGCAGCTCTCCTCTTACTGATCTGTGCACTTGTAGGAAAAGCCTCAAAGGGTCGGTTTAATTTAATTGGCTAGAGAAACCTTTAAGAACCTGTGATATTAGTGTACGCACAAATTCCTAACTTTTTACTACCATGGAAGATTCAATCATTCAATGTCCACTACTTTCTTAATATATAAGATGATTTCTTTATTTAAAGCATTAGCAAGGGCATACCATACAGCATTATCTGATTTAAGACATCACGCAATATAGATTATAATAATTCCCTAAAATAATAGTAATAATAGTCACTGGAGGAGCTGTGGTATGGCTATTTTGGTATTTCGAAAATAGGGAACGAGAGAGAGTGAGAAACTCAGCTGGCCGTGCCGTGTTCCTCTTTTGTCTTTGGCCGAGTGCCTCCGATACCCCCATCTCGGGTCTTTGGAGCGGTGGCAGAATGTGACCCCCGTCTCGGGTCACCGTGACCCCCGTCTCGGGTCTTTGGAGCGGAGGCAGAACTCACTTCTCGGAATACTTCTCGGCCTTCGACAGGGTGAGCGAGGGAAACTCAGAAGCTCAACTTTTATCTTGCAGTCTTGGGCTGTTGGTTGATTCTTTAATCGGTTGATCCTTTTCTTCTCGTGCACTCAATCCCATCTGCGGACTTGCAGAGATTTCTTCTGAGTGTTTCCCTCTTGGCTCCGGAGTTCAGAAATTCTTCTAAGTCCCATATGCGGACGGCAGAGATTCTTCCAAGTCTTTTCTCATCACTCCGGAGTTGCTCTCTTCCTCTTCTCGTTGGTCTCGAGGCTTGGTCTTGCATGGAAGGATTTCTCCGCAGAATCAACCTCGATATCTCGGCGACTCTCGCTATTATACTTCAATGTTTCCTTTTATTGCCGTCTATTTTAGTTTTGCACAACTAATAAGTGACACTGTTTATTCATGAAGTCTCTCTCTCTCTCTCTCTCTCTCTCTCTCTCCCATCCTTCTACTTCCCCATTTCTGTGTCCTGAGCTGACTTGCCCTTTGGCACAGTAAGGTCCCACAGGCCTTCATGCACAGCTCGTGTCGAACATTTCGCAATAGCCACACAGCTCCTCCTGCACAGCTTGTGTCCAACATCTCTCATTAGTTTTACTGTAAGTTACAATCACAGCTTCATACATTTTCTATCTTTGTATTCAAACTTATCAACACAAAAATCATTTCAGTGTTAATACAAAATCACCGGGCTCATATCATTGTTAATACAGAATACAGACATTGTTAATAATTCTTCAACTCATCTTTACATTACATTACATTACATTACAGTCATTTAGCAGACGCTTTTATCCAAAGCGACTTACAATAAGTGCATTCAACAAAGGTAGGTAAGGAAACTACTAGTCACCAGAAATCATAAGTGCATTTCCTTCCTAAACAAGCAACTAAGAGCAGAACTAGTGTTAATGTAAGAGTGCAATAAGTTAGCAACCCACTTATCTTAACAAATGAGACAAATAGAGAATCGAATAAAACAAGAGCTAAGACAAATAAGTGTATCCAAGAGCCAGTAAAGAGCCAAGAGCCATCTTCCTTTTTTACTAGGCCTCTTATGCACACAAGTGAATACAATTTCTCTTCTTGGCCTGGCTCCATTCAACACAGTTTTAAGATGAATCACGCTAGTTCCTTTTTATTAATGATTCTAACATTTCAATCATTTCAACATTACAATCACAGCGGATACTTCGATCATTGATGCAGTATTCTAGCTTTAATGAGTAATTTTAGCATTAGCTGAGTCTCCTGATGGTCAACTTAGGTTACATACCTTTAATCAATATCATGTGCTGTTCTATGGGCCTGATCTTCAACTTACTTGACATCACATTATCAGATGGTTCTCTCCACTTCACATGTCATGATGTTATGCTGTACCAAGTATGACTCCATATTCCTCCTCTTCCTCATCTTTAGGTGCTGCCTCCTCACCTGTCATCACCTCAGTGGACATTACCAAAGATGGCAGAGTGGTTTTAGGGTGTGAATCTAAAGGCTGGTATCCAGAACCTGAGGTGTTGTGGCTGGACGGTGAGGGAAACTTCCTCTCTGCTGGACCTCCAGAGACAGTCAGAGGTCCTGATGGCCTCTATACTGTCAGCAGCACAGTGACTGTGGAGAAGACCGACACCAACAGGTTCACCTGTAGAGTTCAACAGCAGAAGATCAACCAAACCAGGGAGACAGAGATTCACATTTCAAGTAAAAATGTTTTCTACATTTATGATGTGGACACTTTGTCAGCTTTAGTCAGCTGAGGTCCAGTTTCATATCAACCATGTTGTTCTGTGTTTTATCATTTCAGATGGTGCCTTCATGGTCCCGTCTAATCCTTCTGCTGTTTATATCATCATTGTCTTGGCTGGTGTCTTCATCTGTATTTTAGCAGTTATCTTTGTAGTGAGGAAACGGAGACGTAACAAAACCAGTAAGTCACAAATTCATTTTCCTTCTCTTTTCTTAACGTTCAAGGTTCAAGGTTTTTTATTGTCATATGCACAACGTTCAAAAGAAGCAAAAGTAGGCAATGAAATTCTTGTGTCTCTCCGACACCTTACGCTAATGCTAAGGACAATATTAATAGACATAATTTTAAAAAAACACAAGAGATATAATAGAAAAAGTACAAAATATAATACAAAAAGTACAAAGTTATAAAGTACAAGTTATAAAGTACACGTTATAAGTACAAGTTATAAGTTATCAAGTACAAAGATTATAAGTTATAGGGGCGGATCTACTAAGATCCCAAATAAAGGGTACTAATTTGCGTGTGCATTCTAAAAGTTTGCGCGTGTGGTTGATGGACGTTTTGCGGGTGATTTACTAAGAATGCGTGTGTAAATGACAACAGGCGCAAACGTGGTGGAGACAGCAGTATTTAAATGAGGGTTTTGCGTGTTTAATGTTTTGCACCATGGAGAGTTTGGATGGGCAACAGAACCGCAAGCGCAAAATGAAATTTGAGCTGATAGAATTAGAGGTGTTAGTGGAAGAGGCAAATAAACGTTTGGATGAGCTACAGCAAAAAAATCTGAATATGACAAAAAAGAACACTATATGGGAGATCATCTGTGAGAAAGTAAATGCCGTTGGTAAAACAAGAAGAACAACGGATGAAATTAAGAGAAGATGGCAAGATATAAGACGAAGAACAAAAGAAAAATTGGCTTATAATAAAACCTCAGCAAAGAAAACAGGTGGGGGCACGGTAGAAGAGATGCCTCTAACTAACATTGAGCAACAAGTGCAGTTCAAGTGCAGTTTCTATGTCTCCTTCTCGCTACAATAACGGCAGTCATTTGTGCACAATTACGCATGCAGGGCGTTTGCACCTTCCCTTGAAACGTATTAAATACAGACGCAGTCTCCATCAACGAAATTGCGTTCAGGTTTGATAGATCACAGTGCGTGTGCTACATTAATCTATTTACATTTTCTCCTCCCAGTATTTTGCTAAATAGCGTGTAAACGCCCCATCTTGCATATTCATTGAGGCAAAAGTACTAACTGGATAAGGCGTGTTATTTTGCACATTTGCAAGACGCAGTCCTCAGTGCGCACTGTTAGTAGATCAGTTTGTACATTTATTTGTGCGTGCTATGAGTTTGCACACATTTTTACACACGCAAACCTTTAGTAGATCCGGCCCATAGTGTAGTGTATAAGTGTAGTGGAGTGTAAGGTGACCTTGAAGTAAAGTGGCCTATTGTGCGTGAGGGGGGGGGGGGCTCAGGTGTGTTTGTTCAAGAGCCTGATGGCTTGTGGGAAGAAACTGTCTTTAAATCTGGTGGTGTGAGTCCAGATGCTACGAAACCGTCTGCCTGAGGGCAGCTTGTGGCTGGGGTGTAAAGGATCCTTAAGGATCTTGCTGGCCTTCTTCCTGCTACGCTGCTGGTAGAGGACCTGGTTGAGGACCTCCATGGAGGGCAGCTCCGACCTGGTGATGCGCCGTGCAGCGTTCACCACCCTCTGTAGCGCCTTCCGTTTGAGGGCGGTGCAGCTGCCATACCAGGCCGTGATGCAGCCGGTCAGGATACTCTCGATGGTGCACCAGTAGAAGTTGCAGAGTATCCTGGGGTCCATGTTGATCCTCCTCAGCCTGCGTAGGAAGAAGAGTCGCTGTCTTGCTGTCCTGGTGATGAGGTCAGCGTGGTGGTTCCAGGTGAGGTCCTCACTGATGTGGACACCGAGGAACCTGAAGCTGCTGACTCTCTCCACCGCCGCCCCGTTGATGTGGATGGGGGCGTGTCCCGTGCTCTGGCCCCTCCTGTAGTCCACGATCAGCTCCTTAGTTTTGCCGACGTTGAGATGGAGGTTGTTGTCCTGGCACCAGGATGACAGGGCTCTGACCTCCTCTCTGTAGGCCGTCTCGTCGGTGATCAGGCCGATGACGGTCGTGTCGTCGGCAAACTTGATGATGGTGTTGGAGCTGTGTTTTGCCACGCAGTCGTGCGTGAACAGGGAGTACAGGAGAGGGCTGAGCACGCAGCCCTGCGGGGCGCCGGTGTTCAGGGTCAGGGTGGAGGATGTGGTGGTACCAACCCACACTGCCTGGGGCCCGACAGGAAGCTCAGGATCCAGTCACACAGGGGCGGTGTTGAGGCCCAGGTCCCTGAGCTTGATGGCGAGCTTGGAGGGCACGATGGTGTTGAATGCCGAGCTGTAATCTATGAACAGCATCCTCACATAGGTGCTCCTCTGGTCCAGGTGTGAAAGGGCAGTGTGGAGGGCTAGGGAGATGGCGTCGTCAGTAGACCTGTTTGGCCTGTATGCAAATTGCAGGGGGTCCAGTGATTCAGGGAGGGTGGAGGTGATAAAGGTTTTGACTAACCGCTCAAAGCACTTCATGATGGTGGAGGTGAGTGCTACTGGGCGGTAGTCGTTGAGGCAGAGGGCTTTGATTTCTTGGGAACAGGAACACTTGTGGACTTCTTAAAGCACAGGGGGACCACGGACTGGAGCAGACAGGTTGAAAATGTCTGTGAAAACATCCGCCAGCTGAACCGCACACGCCTTGAGGACCCGGCCTGGAACGCCATCAGGGCCAGGTGCCTTGTGTGGATTTGTCCTTTTGAAGGATCTGCACACATCCTGCACACATCCGCTCTAGATATTGTTAGCGGGCAGGAGTCCTGGACCTCTGGGACCTCCACAGCCGGGGAGGTGTTCTCAAAGCGTAGAAGGTGTTAAGTTCATCTGGGAAAGATGCAGATGTCAACACAGCACTGCTGGTCTTGTAGTCCGTGATGGCTCTGAGGCCAGTCCACATGTTCCTGGTGTTGGAGCCTTGGAAATTAGACTCCACCTTTTCCCTGTATTGTGACTTAGCACTTCGAATAGCTCTCCATAGCTCGTACCTGGATTAGAAATGGCGTGTTAGAAAATGGCGAAAACACTATATAGTCCACTATTTCTGTAATAGGGAACGGTTTCGAACAGGGCCAATGTTGTTGTCCTTAAAGACAGCCCAGTCTGTCGTTGCGAAGCAGTGACGTAGAGCTGAGTCTGAGTCACTGGACCAGCGTTGGATGGACCTCGTTGTCGGCCAATCCCGCTTCAGTTTCTGCCTGTATGAAGGCAGGAGCAGCACTGATGCGTGATCTGATTTGCCTAACGGGGGGCGGGGGAGGGCCTTATAGCCATCCCGGAAGTGGGTGTAAACATGGTCGAGTGTGTTGTTCCCTCGCGTCGCGCAGTCGATGTGTTGATGAAACTTCGGCAGGACTTTCCTCAAGTTTGTGTTGTTAAAGTCCCCGGCCACAATAAAGCAGCCTCCGGGCGCGAGGTCTCGGTCCTGTCGATAATCCCATAAAGCTCGTCCAGCACTTGGGTGGAATCCGCGTGTGGGGGAATATACACTCCGGTGATGACGACCGAGGTGAATGCTCTCGGGAGATAGTATGGGCGACATGCTGTCATAAGATACTCCAGGTGTGGGGAACAGCCCTTAGAAATGACCCCCACATCAGAGCACCACTTGTTGTTGATCATGAAGCATACTCCGCCGCCCTTTCCCGAGTCGGCAAGTTACTGTCACAGTGAAATGAAGGATTTCACTACAAAGTATGCTTTTCAACATGTTCAATATTAAAAATATTTGTGATTATATTTCAAATAAATATATTAAATTCTGCTGTTATCCCATCAGTCAATTGTCAGAAAAGGTTTCACTTCCTTCAAATGTTTTGTCTCATTTTGTACTGAAACACTTCATATGCTGTAATATGTTCAGACAGGTAAATGTTTTCTATACTGTCATTGGAATGTAAAATGTTTTTAGCTTCACCATCACATTTCTGTTCTGCTTCTACAGCTGAGTCTTCAGTTTGACACGTTTCTACAAAATGCAAAACTTTATTAACACAGCAGGTTTGAACATCAACTTAAACTGTTTCCTGTCTCTTTATGTACACAGAGACTAAGATGGACCATGATGAAGAAAGAGAACAGAGAGAAGAGAAGAAGAACAAATCTATAAGTAACGACAGAGAACTTCAGGTTCTGATGGAAGGAGAAAGAGACAGAGATCAGCTCATGACAGAAAGAGAGAAGATGAAGGATCTGGACGAGGAAAAGGCAAAACTTGAGGAAGAACTACAGAAGAAAGAGAACGAACAGAAACACACAGAACAGAAAGTTGCTGAATTGGAGGAAGAGAAGAGAGAAGTGGAGAACCAGAGAGAGAAACTCAAATATCAACTGGAGGAGGTAGAGAGAGAGAGAGATGAGAACGACAAGAAGATTCAGTCAGTAAATTTGGAAATAAGAGAGAGGGATGGAAAAATACTGAAAGACTCATCAGAGAAAAAGAAAGAGAAAAAGCCTCTATTAGAGAAGAAGAAGAATCTGGAGAAGAGAAAGGAAGAACTTGATGAAAGAGATACAGAAGACAGAGGAAGATCTGAAGAGTAAGAGAATAGAGATCACTAGAATGATAGAAAGGAAGAAGAGAAGAAGAAAACCAGAAGGAGGAAATCAATGTGAGACTGGAGGAGAAAAAGAAACAGATGGATGAGATTCAGATGAAGATTCAGTCAGTGGAAAGAGAAATAACAGAGATGGAAGATAAAACGGATGAATACACAGCAAAGAAACGAGAGAAAGATATTCTACTGGAGGAGAAGACGAAACTGGAGAAGAGAAAAGGAAGAACTTAAGGAAAAGATACAGAAGACAGAGGAAGATCTGAAGAGTAGAGAGAGAGAGATCACTGGAAAGATAGAAAGTAAGAGGAAAGAAGAGGAGGAAATCAATGTGAAACTGGAGAAGATAGAGCAACAGATGGATGAGATTCAGAATAAGATTCAGTTAGTGGAAAGAGAAATAACAGAGATGGACAGAGAAATGGAAGAATACACAGCAAAGAAACAAGAGAAAGAGAATCTACTGGTGGAGAAGACGAATCTGGAGAAGAGAAAGGAAGAACTTAAGGAAAAGATACAAAAGACAGAGGAAGATCTGAAGAGTAGAGAGAGAGAGATCACTGGAAAGATAGAAAGTAAGAGGAAAGAAGAGGAGGAAATCAATTTGAAACTGGAGGAGATAGAGAAACAGAAGGATGAGATTCAGAGGAAGATTCAGTCAGTGGAAAGAGAAATAACAGAGATGGACAGAAAAATTGATGGATTCAAACCAAAGCAACGAGAGAAAGAGAATCTACTGGTGGAGAAGAAGAATCTGGAGAAGAGAAAGGAAGAACTTAAGAAACAGATACAGAAGACAGAGGAAGATCTGAAGAGTAGAGAGAGAGAGATCACTGGAATGATAGAAAGGAAGAGGAGAGAAGAAAACCAGAAGGAGGAAATCAATGTGAAACTGGAGGAGAAAAAGAAACAGAGGGATGAGATTCAGAGGAAGATTCAGTCAGTGGAAAGAGAAATAACAGAGATGGACAGAAAAATGGAAGAATACACAGCAAAGAAACGAGAGAAAGAGAATCTACTGGTGGAGAAGAAGAATCTGGAGAAGAGAAAGGAAGAACTTGATGAACAGATACAGAAGACAGAGGAAGATCTGAAGAGTAGAGAGAGAGAGATCACTGGAATGATAGAAAGGAAGAAGACAGAAGAAAACCAGAAGGAGGAAATCAATGTGAGACTGGAGGAGAAAAAGAAACAGAGGGATGAAATTCAGAGGAAGATTCAGTCAGTGGAAAGAGAAGAGAGAGAAATCCAAGAGCATCCCTTCAGGTGTTTGATCAGCTGATTGATCAGCTGATTGATCAGCTGATTGATCTGTTCACATCCTAAAACATGAACACATCAGAAAGAGAAGATGAGTTGAGCAGGTTGTTCATCAGCCTGATGCTTGAATCTCCCATGTTTCTGTCCTGGTCTCTCCCTGCTACACAAACTGGTAGAAGGATCTAGAAATGAGGAACTAAGGAGGAAGGTTGGAGGATCACCTGGATTCATCCATCACTTTGATTCTCCAGGTCAGCAGGATCTGATATTATTGATAAAGATGGATCCTGATCAGGGTTTGATATTATTGTTATTATTCTTGTTTTAGTTTCATCAAAGGGTATTTCTATTGTTGTATTTGTTTCTGTAGCTTAGTATTTCCTGTATTGTGATAATGTGATAATTAACATTTAATCATTATTCCCTTGCTTGTGTTTCTTGTCTACAGTCTGACATCAGATCACTTAATATTATATATGTCTGTCAATAAATAAAATCAATCATTGATTTAATCATTCTATTGTATAAATAGATAATAAACCTTCATCACCTTCTGTGTGTCCTGCAATACTAGAACTGTATAAACATGACATCTAGACCATGTGATGTAGTAAAATAATTATCATTGCTTTGCTGTATTTTACTTTATGCACTTTGATGTATTTTTATTAAGCAATTTTATAATGGAAATAAAAATGTCAGGCTGACAGATATAAAAATAGTTTTTTTATTAACCATATAACCTTCACAAGTATGTAAAAAGGAGTGTTTTTTATTAACCCTATAACCTTCACAAGTATATAAAGTGTGTTTTGATTGAAACGTGTAGCCTACAAGAAAAACCCAAAATAAGCATAAAAGTTTGAAAGATGCAGGTTGAGTCCCTCTCATGAGAAAGGAGAATAGAACAGTAAGATGGTGCACCATGGCTGTTCTTTGTAGTGAGACTGCTCAGCGCCAAGAAGTCATGATGGTTGACTCTGAGAGCATAGCATGGTGGTGCTCAGGACGACGCGCTCTCATAAGAGTTGGTGGACTAATTACTTTTCTGCTGATCAAGGAAAAAGTCTGCTGACATTGAGTTAACATTGCCAGAAGGGGGATATGAGGCAGGGTAAGGCCGCATGTATGAGAGCTATCTTGCCCGGCTAGTGAGAGCCACCATGCCTTTCTGTGTGAGAGCCACCATGGCCGGCTAGTGAGAGCTACCATGCCTTGCTGTGTGTACCACAGTGAGAGCTGGGTATTCTCCACCCAGAATTTGGGATATATAAGATCATGCACATACAGCTTTTGTTAGTCTGGTTCCGGAGCCGACTCGGGTTTTGTGTCTGTGAAGAATAAAACTCTATGCATCGAACTCTGAACTTCTCCAGTGATTTATTTTGAACCTGTTTGAGACTCTAGTAACTGTTGAACTTTCGGAATCGTAAAGAAGATTAAGTGTTGGTGGGGAGGTCCGGTCTTTCGACACTGGCCTGATACTTGGACCTCTTTCTCCTACATCAGTGACCTCTAGACCATGTGACATTTAGACCATGAAACCATTGAAACAATACTAATAAAGTCTTCTGGGTGGATAGCAGCTCTTCTTCTCTTCAGTAGAGGAAACAGTAGCTTATAGACCAGTTTAGTTTTGTTCTCTATGAACCAGAGGCAACCAGTTGTTCATGTTTCAACCATTCCTGCAACTTCTCTGCAGAAGGTTCATCTGCAACAGCCCCTGTGTTGATGAATCCATCCCATAATGTTGTCTTCCCTGACATGTCAGAGTCTAGCTGCAGAAGACATTAAAGACATCACAGTTTCAGCAGCCATTAGACCAGGAGTTGTCGTCAGACCTGGGTAAGGGTGAGCTGAACTGTAACAGACTATTCAGAGAGGTGCAGAGGTGCTGTGGTTATTCTGCAGATTTGTCTTGGTTATATTTACACTGTTCATGTTCTGAATGTATCATATATATGTAGACACCCTTGAGAACATCACTAGCATCTATATCTGACTTCACCTCTGACAATTCACTTCTTGATGTCACAGTACATGACAGACCTGCTTAGTCTCTTAGAAAATATGTTATATATCAAATTAGAAATAAAATGTGTCTTTATTGATCAGATACCAGACAACAACAGGAGACACTATCACCACCACCATTGATAAACCAGCTTATTTGTCCTGGTCAAAAAGATGGACTGATCAATATTGAAAGATCATCTGGCTGGTCCAGAGTTTAGATGTTGTAGCTGCCATAAAGTGTTTGATCTTGTTGTCATGGAAACGACAGGGTTCCTACACATTCTTGATGCAAAAACATAAAAAAGGTGAAAATAAGGCAGTAAAGTAGCCAGAGGTCAGTGTGTGACCCCTGGAGGTCTGGGGGCCTGCTGGCCATGGGGAAACCCAGGGCAGAGCTGCTTCAGTCTGGGGAGGCTGGTGAGTGTTGAGACCCCTGGAGGTCTGAGGCCATGATCCAGGCTTTCATTTCTTGACTGTTCAATATGATGAAGTATGCTAACAATGGCTGTGCAACATGATTGTGGCAGACTGGGGGGTGTGGTTGGGCAGTTGGCTGGTGGCGGGAGGCGGAGTCGGGCCGGCAGGCAGGTTCGCCCTGCCCCGACACCGGCTGCATCCCATCAGGTCTGAGTGGGGACTAATATATGTGTGTGTGTCTGTATGTGTTGATGACAGTGAGCGGGACCACATGAGGCGATCCCGCAGCGAGGAGCCCGAGAAAAGGCGGATCGGGAGAGCGAGCGAAGGCGAGAGAGCCCGTGCCGTGATATTGTTTGAGCGTTTCCTTTCTGTTACTATTTGTAATAAATGGCGCTGCCGCGCCTCACCTGCACCAGTCTCCGCCTCTGCCTACTCCCGGGGTAGCATCTCGGCTACAGTGGGGGCTCGTCCGGGATGGCGGAACCATCTCCGTTGGAGAACCTGGTGGGCCGGCTGGTGGCCATGGGGCAGGGGCGGCTGCAGCGCGCCG
>JAXDDW010000384.1:25000-27124 GCA_034670385.1 Hoplostethus mediterraneus | reverse complement strand
TGTGGTGGAGCCCACTCAACCTGGTGGTGATGTTGGATGGTTGAGTGGGTGGAGTGTGAGGTGGGTAATGCCTGGGTGTGTGAGTGTCTAATGTGGTAGTGAGTGGATGTGGGTGAGTGGTGGTGTGGGGTGGTGGGAGTGGTGGGAGCTGGGAGTGGTGAGTGCGAAGTGGTGAGAGTGTGTGGGTGGTGGAAGTGTGTGAGTGTGTGTGAGTGTGTGGGTGGGAGTGGGTGGGTAAGTGAGTGAGTGAGTGCATGAATGTGTGTGAGAGTGGTGGAGTGAGTGATGGGTGAGTGTGTGTGGGTGTGTGGTGTGGGTGTGGAGTGGGTGGGATAAGGCTGGGAGTGGTGAGTGATGAATGTGGGTGAGTGTGAGTGAGTGGTGTGGAGTGGTGTGGTGGTGAAGTGGGGTGTGTGGGTGGAGTGGTGGGTGTTGTGGGTTGGTTTCGTTGGGTTGGTAACTATGTGGGTAGTAAAGTGCAGTGACATGAATCGTGTGTGAGATGATGAGTGATGTGTGAGATATGGTGTGTAGTATGACGTGGGTGTGTGTGATATGGTTTTTGTTGGTTTCTAGTATTTTTGTAATTATATTGTGAGGTTCTGCAGGAAACAACGTAACAACGGTGAAGCAGCATGACAGGTAGATGAAGACTAAGTAATATAAGTATTTCGTAAAGATTTATTTCGTATTTATTTCCTAAGTATTTTGAAAATTTTTTGAGAAGGGAGAGAAGAAGAGAGAAGAGAGAGAGAGGAGATAAGAAGAGAGAGAGAGAGAAAGAGAAGAGATAGAGAAAGAGAGAAGAAGAGGAGAAAGAAGAAAGAGAGATAAATAGAGAAAGAGGTAGGGTAAGATGAGGTAAGGGTGAGGTTAGAGGTTGAGAGTATAGAGTTGAGGTAAGATGAGGGTTAGGAGGTTAGGTTAGGGTAGTTAGGTTGGGTTATTGGGTTAGAGGTTAGGGTTAGGGTTAGGGTTAGGGTTAGGGTTAGGGTTAGGGTTAGGGTTAGGGTTAGGTTAAGGGGCTATTTACCACTCGGGACCAAGTTTAAAAGTCGCCTAACTCGGGCTACGAGGTGGGCGTCCTATTGGGACCTGCTTTGGGTGATAGCTTAGGCCCCCCTCTACATGTGTACTAAGTTTGGCGCCCCTAGCGGACTTCCTCGGTACTGCAATGGCGATTTGAAAAGTTCAAAGTGTCATAACTTCCGGAATCCGGTGGGCGTCCTATCAGGAGTTGGTGTGCGTGTTAGTCCCGAGCCCCTGAACACGTGTACCGAGTTTGGGGCAAATCGGTCCAAGTTTGAAAACCGGAAATGAAAATGGCCTAAGTCCGGAAGTGAGGTGGGCAGGCCCACCAAACTTGGTGGGCGTGTTCCCCAGGCCCCCCTGATGCTGTGTGCCAAGTTTGGTGGGCAAGCCCACCTGGGCTGGGAACT
Organism: Hoplostethus mediterraneus; assembly: GCA_034670385.1. Classification (NCBI taxonomy): domain Eukaryota; kingdom Metazoa; phylum Chordata; class Actinopteri; order Trachichthyiformes; family Trachichthyidae; genus Hoplostethus; species Hoplostethus mediterraneus. Next base: position 25,685 of record JAXDDW010000384.1, on the reverse strand, counting down.
TGTAGTGATTTGTTCAGAGTATATGAGGGAGGTGGGCTTGCCCACCAAACTTGGTGGGCATGTTCCCCATGCCCCCCTGATGCTGTGTGCCAAGTTTGGTGGGCAAGCCCACCTGGGCTGGGAACTTGTAGTGATTTGTTCAGAGTATATGAGGGAGGTGGGCTTGCCCACCAAACTTGGTGGGCATGTTCCCCCATGCCCCCTGATGCTAGTGTGCCAAGTTTGGTGGGCAAGCCACCTGGGCTGGAACTTGTAGTATTTGTTCAGAGTATATGAGGGAGGTGGGCTTGCCCACCAAACTTGGTGGGCATGTTCCCCATGCCCCCTGATGTGTGGCCAAGTTTGGGGCAAGCCCCTTGAACTTGATGATTTGTTCAGAGTATAGGTGAATTGGGGGGGAAAAAAGGGGGGGGGCCCCCGGGGGGGAAAGGGGGGAAAACCCCGGGGGGAAATTTTGGGGGTTTTTTTTTTGGGGGGTTTGGGGGGGGGGAAAAAGGGGGGTTTTTTTTTTGGGGGGGTTGGGGGTTTGGGAATTTGGGTTTGGGGGGGGGGGGGGGGAAAAATTTTGGGTTGGGGTTTTTGGGGGGTTTGGGGGAAAATTTTTGGGGGGGCCCCTTTTTTAAAAAGGGCCCCTTCCCGGGGGGGGGGGGGCCCCCCCGGGGGTTTTTTTTGGGGGGGTTTTTGG
>JAXDDW010000384.1:0-20000 GCA_034670385.1 Hoplostethus mediterraneus | reverse complement strand
TTTCCCTTTTTCCCCCCCCCCCCAAAAAAAACCCCCCCCCTTTTAAAAAAAAAATTTTTTTTTTTTAAAAAAAATTTTTTTAAAAAATTTTTTCCCCCCCCCCAAAAACCCAAAAATTTTTTCCCTTAAAAAAAAAAAAAAAATTTTTTAAAAAACCCAAAAAATTTTAAAAAAAATTTTTTTAAAAAATTTTTAAAATTTTTTTAAAAACCCCCTAATTTTTTTTTTTTTTTCCCCCCCCCCCCCCCCCCCCAAAAAAAATTTTTTAAAAAAAAAAATTTTTTTTAAAAAAAAAAAAAACCCCCCCCCTTTTTTTCCCCCCCCAAAAAATTTAACCAAAAAAACCCAAAAAAAAAAAAAAAAAATTTTAAAAAATTTAAAAACCCCCCCTTTTTTTTTTTTTTTAAAAAAACCCAAAAAAAAAATAAAAAAAAAAAAAAAAAAAAAAATTTTCCCCCAAAAAAAAAACCCCCCAAAAAAAAAAAAAAAAAAAAAAAAAAAAAAAAAAAAAATTTTTTCCCTTTTTTTTTTTTTTCCCCCCTTTTTTTTTTTTTTTTTTTTTTTTTTTTTTTTTTTTTTTTTTTTTTTTTTTTTTTTTTTTTTTTTTTTTTTTTTTTTTTTTGGGAAAAATTTTTAAAAAAAAAAAGGGGAAAAAATTTTTTTTTTTTGGGGGGGTTTTTTTGGGGGGGGGGTTTTTAGGGTTGGGGGGTTAAAATTTTGGGGTTTGGGAAAAAAAAAAAAAAAAAAAAAAAAAAAATTTTTTTTTTAAAATTTTTTTTGGGGGGGGTTTTTTTTTTTTGGGGGGGGGGGGGGAAAAATTTTTTTTTGGGGGGGGGGGGGGGGGAAAAAAAATTTTTTTTTAAAAAAAATTTTGGGGGAAATTTTTTTAAAATTTTAAATTTTTTTTAAAAAATTAATTTTTAAAAAAATTTTTTAAAAAAAATTTTGGGGGAAAAAATTTTAAAAAAAAAAAAAACCCCCCCCCCCCCCCCCCCCCCCCCCCCCCCCCCCCCCCTTTTTTAAAAAACCCCCCAAAAAGGGGGGGGATTTTTTTTTTTAAAAAAAAATTTTTTTGGGGGGGGGGGTTTTTTGGGGGGTTGGGGGGGGGGGGGGGGGGGGGGGGGGGGTTTTTTTGGGGGGGGGTTTTTGGGGGGGTTGGGGGGGGGGGGAAAATTTTGGGGAAATTGGGTTTGGGGGGGGGGGGGGTTTTGGGGGGGGGGTTTTTTTTTTTAAAAAATTTTGGGTTGGGGGGGGGTTTTTTGGGGGGGGGGGGGGGGGGGGGGGTTTGGGGGGGGGGGGGGGGGGGAAATTTTAAAAAAAAAAAGGGGGGGGGGGGGGGGGGGTTTTTTTGGGGGGGGGGGGGGGGGGGGGGAAGGGGGGGGGGGGTTTTGGGGGGGGGGGGGGGGGGGTTTTTTTTTTTTTGGGGGGGGTTTAAAGGGGGAATTTGGGGGGGGGGGGGGGGGGGGGGGGGGGGGGGGGGGGTTTTGGGGGGGGGGGTTTTTGGGGGGGGGGGGGGGGGGGGGGGGGGGGGGGGGGGGGGGGGGGGGGGGGGGGGGGGGGGGGGGGGGGGGGGGGGGGTTTTTGGGGGGGGGGGGGGGGGGGGGGGGGGGGGGGGGGGGGGGGGGGGGGGGGGGGGGGGGGGGGAAAAAAAAAAATTTTTTTTTTAAAAAAAAAAAAATTTTTTTTTTTTTTTTTTTTTTTTTTTTTTTTTTTTTTTTTTTTTTTTTTTTTTTTTTTTTTGTTTTTAAATTTTTTCCTTTTAAATTTTTTTTTTATTAAAAAAAAATTTTTTTTTTAAAAAAAAAAATTTTTAAAAAAATTAATTAAAAAAAAAAAAAATTTTTTTTTAAAAAATTAAAATTTAAAAAAATTTTTTAAAAAAAAATTTTTGGGGGAAAAATTTTTTAAAAAAAATTTTAAAAAGGAAAAAAAAAAAACCCCAAAAAAAATTAAAAAAAAAAAAAATTTTAAAAATTAAAAAAATTTAAATTAAAAATTGGGAAAAAAAAAAAAAAATTTTTTTAAAAAATTAAAAATTCCCAAAAAAATTTTTTTTTGGGGGAAAAAAAAAAAAAAAAAAAAAAAAAATTAAAAAAAATTTTGGGAAAAAAACCCCCCAATTAAAAAAAAACCCCCCCAAAAAAAAAAAATTTTTTTTTAAAAAAAAAAAGAAAAAAAAAAAAAACCCCCCCCCAAAAAAAAAATTTTTTTAAAAAAAAAAAAAATTTTTAAGGGGAAAAAAAAAGGGGGCCCCCCAAAAAATTCCCAAACCTTGGGGGTTTTTTTTAAAAAAAATTTGGGGAAAAACCCCCCCCCCCTTTTTCCCCCCCCCCAAAACCCAAAAAAAACCCCCCCCAAAAAATTTAAAAAAAACCCCCCCCCCCCCCCCCTTTTTCCCCCCCCAAACCCCCCAACCCTCCCCCAAACCCCTAACCCCAACCCCCTCCCCCCCCAAAAAAAAAACCCCCCCCCCCAAAAAATCCCCAAATTTTCCCCCCCCCCCAAAAAAAAAAACCCCCCAACCCCCTTCCCCAAAACCCCCCAAAAAAAAACCCCCCCCCCCCAAATTTTCCCCCCACCTCCCCCATTCCCCAAACCCCAAAACCCCCCCCCCCCAAAAAACCCCCCCAAAAAAAACCCCCAATTTTCCCCCCCCCCAAAAAAAACCCCCCCCCCCCAAAAAAACCCCCTTTTTTCCCTTTTCCAAACCCCCCCCCCCAAAAAACCCCCAAAAAAAAAACCCTTTTCCCAACCCCCCCCTTAACCCAAAAAAAAAAAGGGTTTTTTAAAAAACCCCCAAAAAACCCCCCCTTTCCCAAAAAAACCCCCTTTCCCCTTAACCCAAACCCCCAAAACCCCCCCCCCCAAAAACCCCCCAAAACCCCCCTTTTAAAAACCCCCCCCCCAAAAACCCCAAACCCCCCCCTTAACCCCCCCTTAACCCAAATTTTTCCCCCCCCTTTTTTTTTTTTTCCCCCCCCCCCCCCTTTCCCTCCCCTCCCCCCTTTTTTTTCCCCTTTTCCCTTTTTTTTTTTTTTTTTCCCCTTTTCTTTTCTCTCTTTTTTTCTCTTTCTCTCTTTCTCTTTTTTTTTTCCTCTTTTTTTTTTTCCCTTTCTCTCTCTTTTTTTTTTTTTAAAAATATTTTTTTTTTTAAAATTTTTTTTTAAAATTTTTTTTTTTTTTTTTTTTTCCCCCTTTTCCCCCCCTTTTTTTTTTTTTAAAAAAAAAATTTTTTTTAAAAAAAAAAAATTTTAAAAAAAACCCCCAAAACCCCCCCCCCTTTTTTCCCACCCCCCCTTTTTTTTAAAAAAAATTTAAAAAAAAAAAAACCCCAAAAAAACCCCCCCCCAAAAAACCACCCCCCCCCCACACCCACCCCCAACTCCCCCCTTTTTTCACCCCCCCCCCCCCCCCCCCCCCCCCAAACCCCCCCCCCCCCAAAACCCCCCCCCCCCCCCCCCCCCCCCCGGGTTCCCCCACTCCCCCCCCCCCCCCAAAAACCCCCCAAACCCCCAACCCCCCCTTTTCCCCCCCCCCTTCCCCCCCCCCCCCCCTTTAAACCCCTCCCCCCCCCCCCAACCCCCCCCCCACTCCCACCCCCCAAAACCCCCCCAAAAAAACCCCCCCCCCCAAAAACCCCCCCCCCCCCCCCCCTTTCCCCAAAAAAAAAACCCCCCCAAAAAACAAGGGTTTTTTTTGGGGGGCCCCCCCCCAAAAACCGAAAAAACCGGGGGCCCCCCTTTTAAAACCCCCCCCCAAAAAAAAAAAAAAAAAGGGGGGGGGCCCCCCCCTTTTAAAAAAATAAAATTTAAAAAAAATTTTTTCCCCCCAAAACCCCAAACCCAAAAAACCCCAAAAAAGGGGGGGCCCCCCCCCCCAAACCCCCAAAAATAAAAAATTTAACCGGGGCCCCCCCCCCCCTCAAAAAAACCCCCAAAAAAAGGGGGGCCCCGGGCCCCCCCAAACCGGCCCCCCCCAAAAAAGGGGGGGGGGGAAAAGGGGGGGAAAACCCCCCCTTTTTTAAAAAAATTCCCCCCCCTTAAAACCCCCAAACCCGGGGGGGGGGAAAAAAAAATTTTTTGGGGGCCCCCCCCCGGGAAGGGGGGGAAAAATTTTTTTAAAAAAGGGGGGGGGGGGGAAAAACCCCAAAAGGGGGGGGCCCCCAACCCGAACCCCTTAAAAAAGGGGCCCGGGTTTTTAAAAATTTTTTTCCCTTAAAAAACCCCCCCCCAAACCCCCCCCCCAAAAAACCCAAACCCCCCCCCCAAAAAAAAACCCCCCCCTTTCCCCCCTTAACCCCAAAAAATTTTTCCCCCCAAAAAAAACCCCCCAAACCCCCTCCCCCAAACCCCCAAAACCTTTTCCCCCCCCCTTTTTTCCCCCTTTTTTCCCCCCCCTCCCTCCCTCCCCCCCTAAATTTTTTTAAATTTTTTTCCCCCCTTTTTTTTTTCTCTTTTTCTTTTTTTCTCTTTTCTTCTTTCTCTCTTTTTTTTTTTTTTCTCTCTTTTTCCCCCCCCCTTTTTTTTTTTTTTTTTTCCCCTTTTTTTTTTTTCCCCCCTTTTTTTTTTTTTTTCCCTTTCTTTTTTTTTTTTTTTTTTTTCCCCCCCAAAAAATTTTTTAAAAAAAAAAAAAAAAAAAAAAATTTTTTTAAAAACCCCCTTTTTTTAAAAAACCCCCCCAAAAACCCCCCTTTTCCCCTTTTTTATTACCCCCGGCCCCCAAAAAAAACCCCCCAAAACCCCCCAAAAACCCAAAAAAAACCCCCCCCCCCCCCTTTAACCCCCCCCCCCCCCCCCCTTCCCCCCCCCCCCCCCAAACCCACCCCCCCCCAAAACCCCACCCACTCCCCCCCCCCCCCCCCCCCCCAAATTACCACCCACTCCCCACCCCCCCCCCCCCCCCCAAAAACCCCCCCCCCCCCCCCCCCCCAAAAAACCCCACCCCCCCCCCCCCCCCCAACCCCCCCCACCCAACCCCCCCCCCCCCCCCCCCCCCCCAAAATTACCCCCAAACCCCCCCCCAAAATTTTTCCCCCCAAAAACCCCCCCCCAAAAAAAACCCCCCCCCCCCCACCCCCCCCCCCCCAAACCTTTTCCCCCCCCCCCCCAAATTCCCCCCCTTTTTAAAAAAAAAAGGGGGTTTTTTTTCCCCCCCCCAAAAAAAACCCCAAAAACCCAAAAAAGGGGCCCCCCCCCAAAAAACTTCCCCGGCGGGGGGGGGGGAAAAAATTTCCCCCAAAAAAACCCCCCCTTTTATTTTAAAAAAAAAAGGGCCCGCCCCCCCCACCAAAAGGGGGGGGGGGGCCCCCCCCGGGGGGCCCCGGGTTTTCCCGGCCCCCCTTTTTCTTTTTTTTTAAAAAAAAAATTTTTTAAAAAATTTCCCCCCGGGGGCCAAAAAAAACCCCCCCCCCCCCCCCTTTTTTTAAATTTGAACCCCCAAATTCCAGCCCGGGGTTCCCCAAGGGGAAACAAAAAAGGGGGGGGGGGCCCCAAAAAAAGGGGGGCCCCCCCCCAAAACCCCCCTTGGAAACCCAATTTTTTAAAAAAAAATTTTTTTCCCCCCTTTTCCCCTTTTTCCCCCCCCCAAAAAACCCCCAAAACCCCAAACCCCCAAAAACCCCCCAAAAAACCCCAACCCCCCAAACCCCAAACCCCCCCCTTTAAAAAAAACAACCCCCCCCCCCCAAAAACCCCCCTTTTTTTTCCCTTTTTTTTTTTTTTTTTTTTCCCCCCCCCCTTTTTTCCCCCCCCCAAATTTTCCCTTTTTTTCCCCCCTTTTTTTTTCCCTTTCCCCCCCCCTTTTTTTTTTCCCCCCCCCCTTTTTTTCCCCCCCCCCCTTTTTTTTCCCTTTTTTCCCTTTCCCTTTCTTTTTCCCCCTTTTTTAAAAAATTTTTTTAAAAACCCTTTTTTTTTTTTTTTTTTTTTTTTTATTTTTTTTCCTTTTTTTTTCCCCCTTTTTTTTTTTCCCCTTTTTCCTTTTTAAAAAAAAACCCCCCCCCAAAAAAAAAACCCCCCCCCCAAACCCCCCCCTTTCCCCCCCTTTCCCCCCCTAAAAAAATTTCCAAAAAATTAGGAAAAAAAAAAAAAAAAAAAAACCCCCCTTTCCCCCAAAATTTTTAAAACCCCCCCCCCCCTTTTTTTTCCCTCCCCCTTTTAAAAAAAAAACCCCCCCCAAAAACCCCCCCCCCCCCAAAACCCCCCCCCCCACCCCCCCTTTTCCCCCCAAAACCCCTTCCCAACCCCCCCCCCCCCCCCCCCCCCCCACACCCCCCCCCCCCCCCTTTCCCACCCCCCAAATCCCCCCCCCCCCCCAACCCCCCCCCCCCACCCACCCCCCCCCCCCCCAAAACCCAAAAACCTTTTTTAACCCCTTACCCCCAAAACCCCCACCCCACCCCCAAACCCCTCCCCCCAAAAAACCCCCCCCACCCCCAAATTTTTCCCCCCAAAAACCCCCCCCCGGGGGCCCCCCCCCTTTCCCCCCCCCCAAACCCCCCCCACCCCCCCCCCACCCCCAATTTTCCCCCCCTTTCAAAAAGGGGGGGTTTCCCCCCCCCGGGGGGGGGGGCCCCCCCCCAAAAATTTGGGGGGAAACCCCCCCAAAACCCCAAAAAAATTTTAAAACCCCCCCCCCCTTTTTTCCCCAAAAATTCCAAAAAACCCCAGGGGGGGGGGCCCCCCCCCGGGGGAAAACCCCCCCAAAAAAAAAATTTTGGGGGCCCCCCCCCCCCAAACCCCTTTGGGGGGGGTTTTTGGGGTTTTGGGCCCCCCTTTCCCCAAACTAAAAAAACTTTCCCCCCCCGGGGTTAAAAAAATTTTTTTTTTTCCCCCCCCCCCCCGGGGGGGGCCCCCCCCCCCGGGGGGCCCCCCCCCCAAAAAAAAAGGGGGTTTGGCCCCCCCCCTTGGCCCGGTTGGGGGTTTTTCCCCAAAAACCCCCCCCAAACCCCCCCCCTTTTTAAAAAATTTTTTTTTTTTAAAATTTCCCAACCCCCCCCCCCCCAACCCCCCCCCCCAACCCCCAACCCCCCCCCCCCCCAAAAACCCCCAAATTTTTTTTTTTTTTAAAAAAATTTCCCTTTTTTTTTCCCCCCCCCTTTTTTTTTTTTCCCCCTTTTTTCCCCCCTTTTTCCCAAAACCCCTTTTAAATTTTTTTTTTTTTTTTCCCCTTTTTTTCCCCCTTTTTTTCCCTTTCCCCCCCCCTTTTTTTTTTGGGCCCCCTTTAAATGGAAAAATTTAAAAAAAAAAAACCCAAAAATTAAAAAAAAAAAAAAAACCCCCCCCCCCTTTCCCTTTCCCCCCCCCTTTTTTTTCCCTTTCCCCCCCCCAAAAAAAAAAAACCCCAAAAAAAAAACCCCCCCCCCCTTTTTTAAAATCCTTCCTTTTTTTAAAACCCTTTTTAATTTTTTCCCCCCCCCCTTTAAAATTTTTTTTTTTTTCCCCCCCCAAAAAAACCCCCCCTTCCCCCCCCCCCCCAAAAATTTTTCCCCCCCCCCCCCCCCAAAAAAAAAAAAAAAAAATTTTTTTTTAAATTAAATTTTTTTCCCCCCCTTTTCCCGGGCCCCCCCCTTTCCCCCCCCCCCCCCCCCCAAAAAAAAACCCCCAAACCAAAAAAACCACCCCCACCACCCCACCATTACCCACCCCCCCCAAACCCCCCCAAACCCACCCCCCCCCCCCCCCCCCCCCCCCCCCAAACCCCCCCCCCCCAAACCCCCCCCCAAAAAAAAAACCCCCCCCCCTTTTTTAAAGGCCCCCCCCCTTTTTTTTCCCCCAAAAAACCCCAAAAAAACCCCCCCCCCCCCCCCCCCAAAAAACCCGCCCCCCGGGGTTCCCCCAAAAAAACCCCCCCCCCCCCAAAACAAAAAAAACCCCCCAAAAACCCGGGGGGGCCCCCCCAAAAAAGGGCCCAACCCCCCCCCCCCAAAAAACACCCCCCCCTTTCCCCCCCCCCCCAAACCCTAAAAATTTTTCCCCCCGGGGGTTTCCCCAAATTGGCCACACAGCATCAGGGGGGGGGGGAAAAACCCCCCCTTTTGGGGGCCCCCCCCAAACCGGAAAAATTTTTTAAAAATTTTTTAAATTCCCCCCAAAAAAAAAAAAGGGGGGGGGGCCCGGGGGAAAACCCCCCCCTTTTGGGGGGGCCCCCCCCACCCCCAAAAAACCCTTTTTTTTTTCCCCCCCCCCAAAAAAAGGGGCCCCAAAGGGGGTTGGGAACAAAAGGGGGGAAAACCCCCCCAAAAAAACCCCAAAAAACCCACCCCCCAGGGGGTTTTCCCCCCCAAAAAAAAGGGGGGCCCCCCCAAAACCCCCCCCCTTTTTTTCCCCCCCTTCCCTTAACCCAAAACCCCCAAAAACCCCCCCCCTTTCCCCCCCCCCCTTTTCCCCCCAAAAAAACCCAAACCCAAACCAAAACCCCCCCCCAAAAAAATTTTCCTTTTTTTTCCCCTTTTTTTTTCCCCCTCCCCCCCCCTTTTTTCCCCTTTTTTTTTTTTTTTTTTTTTTTCCCCCCCTTTTCCCTTTTTTTTTTTTTCCCCCCCCCTTTTTTTTTTCCCCCCCCCAAAAAAAAACCCTATTAAAATTAAAAAAAAATTTTTTGGGCCCCTTTTTTTTTTTAAAAATTTTCCCTTTTTTCCCCCTTTTTTTTTCCCTTTTTTTTTTTTCCCCCCCCCCAAAAAAAAAAAAAACCCCCCCCCCCTTTTTTTTTTTTCCCCCCCCCCCTTTTTTTCCCCCTTTTTCCCCTTTTTTTCCCCCCCCTTTTACCCTTTCCCCCCCTTCCCCCCCCCTAAACCCCCCCCCAAAAAAAAAAAAAAAAAAAAAAAATTTCCCCCCCCCCCCCCCTTTTTCCCCCCCCAAAACCCCCCACCCCCCCCCTTTCCCCCCTCAAAAAAAAAGCCCCCCCCCCCAAAAAAAACACCCCCCCCCCCCCCCCCCCCCCCCACCCACACACCCCCCAAACTCCAAACCCCACCACCCCCACCAAACCCCCCCACCCCCCCCCCCCCCCCCCCCCCCCCCCCCCCCCCCCCCCCTTTTAAACCCCCAAAGGGGGGTTTTCCACCCCCCCCCCCCTTCCCCCGGGGGGAAAAAACCCCCCCCCCTTTTCCCCCCCCCCCCTTTTCCCCAAACCAAAAAATTCCCCCCCCCCCCCCCCCCCCCCGGGCGGGGGGGCCCAAAAAACCCAAAAAACCCACCCCCCCCCCCCAAAAAAAAATCATTTAAACCCCAAAACCCTGGGGTTCCCACCCCCCCCCCCCAAAAACCCCCCCAAAACACCCCCCCCCCAACCCCCTTCCCCCCCCCCCCTTTTTTCCCTTTTTTCCCCCCGGGGCCCCCCCCCCCCCCCAAAAAAAAAGGGGGGGGGGGGAAACCCCCAAAATTTTGGGGGCCCCCCCCCCCCCCAAAATTTCCCCTTTTAAATTTTTAAAACCCCAAGGGGGGCCCCCCCCAAAAAGGGGGTGGGGGGCCCCCCAAAAAACCCCCAAAAAGGGGGCCCCCCAAAAGGGGGCCCCCTTTTAACCCCCCCCTTCAGCCCCCAAGGGGGGGGGCCCCCAAAAAAAAAGGGGGGGGGGGGGAAAAAAACCCAAAAAAAGGGGGAAAAACCCCCCCCTTTTTTCCCCAAAAAAAATTTTTTAAAGGGTTTGGGGGGGAAAAACCCCCCGGGGGGAAAAGCCCCAAAAGGGTTCCTTTTTAAAAACCCCCCCCAAAAAAAAATTTTTAAAAAAACCCCCCCCCCCCCAAAAAAAAACCCCAAAAACCCCCTCCCCAATTTTTAAAAATTTTTCCCCCCCCTTTTTAAATTTTCCCCAAATTTTTGGGGGGGGGGGGGTTTTTTTTTTTTTTTTTTTTTTTATTTTTTTTTTTTTTTCCCTTTTTTTAACCCTTTTTTTTTTTTTTTTTTTTTTTTTTTTTTTTTTTTTTTTCCGGGGGTTTTTAAAAAATTTTTAAAAAGGGGGGGGGGGGGGTTTTTTTTTTGGGGGGGGGGGGGGAAAAAAAAGTTTTTTGGGGGGGGGGGGGAAAAGTTTTTAATTTTTTGGGGGGGGGCCTTTTTAAAAAAAAACCCCCCCCCCCCCCCCCCCCCCCCCCCCAAAAAAAAAAAAAAAATTTTTTTTTTTTTTTTTAATTTTCCCCCCGGGTTTTAAACCCTTTAAACCCCCCCAAACAAAACCCCCCCAAAAAAAAAAAATTTTTAAATTTTTTTTCCCCCCTTTTTTTTTTTTTCCCCCCCCTTTTTTTTTTTTTTTTTTCCCCCCCCCCCCCCCCCCCCCCCCCAAAAAAAAAAAAAAAAAATAAAAAAAAAAAAAAAAAAAAAAAACCCCCCCCGGGGCTTTCCCCCAAAAAAAAAAAAAAAAAATTCAAAAAAAAAAAATTTTAAAAAATTTTTGGGGGCCCCCCCCCAAAAAAAAAAATTTTAAAAAATTAAAAAAATTTTTTTTTGGGGGGGGAAAAAATTTTAAAAAAAAAAAAAAAATTTTTTTTCCCCCCCCCCCCCTTTTTTTTTTTAAAAAATTCCCCCCCCTTTTTAAAAATTTCCCCCCCCCCCCCCCTTTTTTTTTTTTGGGGAAAAAGGGGAAAAAATTTTCTTAAAAAAATTTTTTTTGGGGGGGGGCCCCCCCCCCCCGGGGGGGGGGGGGGGAAAACCCCAAATTTTCCCCCCCCCTTTTAAAAAAAAAATTTTTTTCCCCCCCCCACCCCCCTTTCCCCCCCCGGGGGGGGGGGGGGGGAAGGGGTTTTTTTTTGGGGGGGGGGGGGGAAAATTTTTGGGGGTTTTTTGGGGGGGGGGGGGGGGGCCCCCCAACCCCCCCGGGGGGGTTTTTTTTAAGAAAGGGGGGGGTTTTTGGGGGTTTGGGTTTTTTTTCCCCCCCCCCCGGGGCCCCGGGGGGGGAACCCCCCCCCCCTTTTTTTGTTTTGGGGGTTTTAAGGGGGGGGCCCCCAAAATTTTTTTTTAAATTTTTTTGGGGGGTTTGGGAAAAAGGGGGGAAACCCCTTTAAATTTTTGGGGGGGTTGGGGGGGCCTTTGGGAAAGGGGGGGGGGGGTTTTGGGGGGGGGGGGGGAAAGGGGGGGGGGGGGGGTTTTGGGGGGTGGGGGGGGGGGCGGGGGTTTTTGGGAAAGGGTTGGGAGTGGTGGGTGGGGGGGGTGGGGGGGGGTGGGGGGGGGGGGGGGTGGGGGGGTGGGGGGGGGGGGTTTTGGGGGGAGTGAGGGGGGGGGGGGGGGTGGGGGGGGGGTTTGGGTGGGAGTGGGGGGGGTTTTGGGTGGGTGGGGGGGGGGGTTTTTTTTTTTGGGGGGGGGGGGGGGGGGTGGGGTGGGGGGGGGGGGGGGGGGGGGGGGGGAAAAATTGGGGGGAATTGGGGGGTGGGAGGGGAAATTGGTGGGGGTTGTGAGGAGGGTGGAGTGGGGGGGGTTGGTTTAATTTGGTTTTTTTTTTGGGGGGGTTTTTTTGGGGGGTTTTTTTTTTTAAAAAGGGGGGAAAGGTTTAAAACAAAAAAATTTTTTTAAAAAAAAAATTTTTTTAAATTTTTTTTTTTAAATTTTTTTTGGGGGGGGGGGAAAAAAAAAAAAAAAAAAGGGGGGGGGAAAAAAAAAAAAGGGGGGGAAAGAGAAGAAAAAAAAAAAAAAAAAAAAAAGGGAAAGAAAAGAAAGAGGGGAAAAAAAGGGAGATAAAAAAAAAGGAAAAAAAAAAAGGGAAAAAAAAAAAGGGGGTAAGGGGGGGGGGAAAAAAAGGGGGGGGGGGGGGTTTTTGGGGGGGGGTTTTGGGGGGGGGGGTTTTTTGGGGGGTTTGGGTTGGGTTGGGGGTTAGGGTTGGGGGTTTTTTTTGGGGGGGGGTTTTGGGGGGGGGGGGGGGGTTTTTTGGGGGGGGGAAAAATTTTGGGTTGGGTTGGGTTGGGGTTGGGGGGGTTTTTAAAGGGGGCCCCCAAAAATTTGGGGCCAAAATGGGGGGCCAAAGGGGGGTTTTGGGGAAAGGGGGGGTTTTTTTTTCCCCCAAATTGGGCCCAAGGGGCCCCGGGGGGCCCCCCCTTTTTGGGTTAAAATTTGGTTCCCCCCCGGGGGGGGGGGGAAAATTTTCCCCCTTTCCCCCCCCAAAAAGGGTTTTGGGGAAAACCCAAATTTAAAACCAATTTTAAAAAAAAAGGTGGGAAGGGGGGGGCCCCCCCCAAAAAAATTTTTGTTTTTTGGGGGGGCCCCCCCCGGGGGGGGAAAATTTTTGGGGGAAAGGGGGGGGGGCCCCCAAATTTTTTGGGGGGGGTTTTTTTCCCCCCCAAATTTTGGGGGGTTTCCCTTTTCCCCCCTTTGGGGGGGGGGAAAAGGGGGGGAAAAAGGGGGGGCCCCCAAAGGGGGGGGGGCCCCCCCCCCCCCCCCTTTTTTTTTTTCCCCCCCCCGGGTTTGGGGGGGGGGCCCCAAAAAAAAAGGGGGGTTTGCCCCCGGGTTTTTTTTGGGCCTTGCCCCCAAAAGGGGTTTGGGGGGGGGGCCCCCCGGGGGGGGGAAACCCCGGGTTTGGGGGGGGGGGAAAAAAATTTGGGGGGGTTTTGGGGGGGGGTGGGTGGGGGGGGGGGGGGGGTTTTGGGGGGGGGGAAAAGGGGGGGGGTGGGGGGGGGTTTGGGGGGGAAGGGGGGGGGGGGGGGGGGGGGGGGAAACCCGGGCGTGAGGGGCATGAATGTGTTTTTTTGGGTTTTTGGGGGGGGGGGGGTGGGGGGGTGGGGTGGGGGGGTGGGGGGGGGGGGGGGGGGGGGAAAAGGGGGTTTTTTAAGGGGGGGGGGGTTTGTGGGTGTGGGGGGGGGGGGGGGGGGGGGGGGTTTTGGGGGGGGGGGGGGTGGGGGGTTGGGGTGTGTGGGGGAAGGGGGGGGGGGGGGTGGGAGGGGGGGGGGGGGGGGGGTTTTTTTTTTTTTTTTTTGGAATTTTTGGGGGTTTTTAAAAAAAAAATTTTTTTGGGGGGGGGTTTTGGGTTGGTTTTTTTTTTAATTCTTTTTTTTTTTAAAAAACCCCGGTAAAAATTTTTTAAAAAAAGGGGGGAAAAAGGGAAAAAAATTTTTAAAAAAAAAAGGGGGGGGGGGAAAAAAAAAAAAAAAAAGGGGGGAAAAGGGGGGGAAAAAAAAAAGGAGGGGAAAAAAAAGAGAAAAAAAAAGGGGGGGGGAAAAAAAAAAAAAAAAGGAGAAAGAAAAAAAAAAAAAAGAAAGGGGGGGGAAAAAGAAAAAAAAAAGGGGGGAAAGGGGGGGGAAAAGGGGGGGGGAAAAGGGGGGGGGGGGGGGGGAAAAAGGGGGGGGGAAAGGGGGGGGGTTGGGGGGGGGAAATTTGGGTTGGGGGTTTGGGGGGGTTTGGGGGGGGTTTTTTTGGGGGAAATTTAAATTTTTGGGGGGTTAGGGGGGGGGTTTTAGGGAAAGGGGGTTTTCCCCCCCCAAACTTTTAAATTTTTTTTTTGGGGGGGGTTTTTTTGGGGTTTTGGGAAAACCGGGAAAATTGGAATTTTTTGGGCCCCCCTTGGGGTTTTGGGGGGAATGGGGGGAAAAAAAATTTTTTTAAAACCGGGGGGGGAAAAAATTTGGGGGGGGGGGGGAACCCCCCCCGGGGGGGGGGGCCCCCCCCCCCGGGGGGAAAAAAAAAAAGGGGGGGCCCCCCCCCGGGGGGGGGGGTTTTTGGTTTTTTTGGGGCCCCGGGGTTTGGAAAAAATTGGGGGGAACCCCCGGGGGGTTTTTGATTTGAAGGGGTTTTTAAAAGGGGGGGGCCCCCCCCCAAAAACCCCTTTTTCCCCGGGGGGCCCCCCTTTAAAAAAATTTCCCCCCCAAAAATTTTTTTTTTTGGGGGCCCCCAAAAAGGGGGGGGCCCCCCCCAAAAACCCCCTTTGGGGGTTTCCCCCTTTGGGGGAAAAAAGGGGGGGGGGGGAAAATTTGTTTTTTTTTGGGGAATTGGGGGGGCCCCCCAAAAAAAGGGGGGGTTTTCCCCCCCCCCCCTTTTTTGGGGGTTTTGGGGGGCCCCCCCCCAAAAAAAATTTTTTTTGGGGGAAAAGGGGGGGGGGGGGGGAAAGGGGGGGGTTGGGGGGGGGGGGTTTTTGGGGGGGGGGAAAAATTTTTGGGGGGGAAAATTTTGGGGTGGGAAGGGGGGGGGGGGGGGTGGGAGGGGGGGGTTTTGGGTGGGGGGGGGGGCCTTAAAGGGTTGGGGGGGGGGTTTTTTTTTTTTGGGGGGGGGGTGGGGGGGTGGGGTGTGGGGGGGGGGGGGGGGGGGAAGTGGGTGGGGGGGGGGGTTTTGGGGGGGGGGGGGTTTTTTTTGTGGGGGGGTTTGGGGGGGGGGGGGTTTTGGGGGGGGGGGGTTTGGGGGGGGGTTTCCCGGGAGGGGGGGGGGGGGGTGGGTTGGGGTGGGGGGGGGGGGGGGTTTGGGGTGGGGGGGGGGGTTTTGGGGGTTTTGGTTTTAATTTTTTTTAAAAAAATTTTTCCCTTTTGGGGGGGGGGGGGGGGTTTTAAAAATTTTTTTTAAAATTTTTTGGTTTTTTTAAAAAATTTTTTTTTTTTTTTTAAAAAAGGGGGGGAAAAAGAAAAAAAAGGAAAAATAAAAAAAAGGGGGAAAAAAAAAAAAAAAAGGGGAAAAATTTTTTGGGGGGGGGGGGGAAAAAGGGGAAAAAGAGAGGGGGAAAAAGAAAGAGAGAAAGAAAAAAAAGGGGAAAGAAAGAAAAAAAAAAAAAAAAAGGGGGGGGGGGAAAAAAAAAAAGGGGAAAATTTTGGGGGGGGGGGAAATTTTTTGGGGGGGGGGGGGGGGGGAAGGGGGGGGGGGGGGGGAAAAAAAAAAAGGGGAATTTTTAAAAGGGGGGGGGGGGGGGGGGGGGGGGTTTTTGGGGGGTTTTGGGAAAAAGGGGGGGTTTGGGGGGGGGGGGGGGGGGGGTTTTTTTGGGGAAGGGTTGGGGTTTTTTTTTTAAAATTTTTCCCCCGGGAAATTTTTTCCCAATTGGGGTTTAAAATTTAAAATTTTAAACCCCCCCGGGGGGGGGCTTTTTTTGGGGGGTTTTAATTTTCCCCCCCCAAATTTCCCGGGGGGAAAGGGGGTTAAAATTTAAAAAATTCCCCGGGGTGGGGGGTTTGGGGGGGGGGGGCCCCCCAGGGGGGGTTTTGGGGGGGGCCCCAAATTTTGGGGGGAAATTTTAAATATTTTGGGGAAAGGGGGGGGGGCCCCCCCCCGGGGGGGTTTTTTTTCCCCCCCCCCCCCAATTTGGGGGAAACCCCGGGGGGAATTTTTTTTTTTTTTAAATTTTGGGGGGGGGTTTCCCCCAAAAGGGGGTTGTTCCCCATCCCCCCCCCTTTTTTTTTGGGGGAACCCCCTGGGGGAAAAATTTTTTTTTTTTTGGGGTTTTTTGGGGGGGGGGCCCCCCAAAAAGGGGGGGGCCCCCCCCTTTTCCCCCCCATTTTGGGGGGGAAAGGGGGGGGCCCCCCCTTGGGGGGGGCTTGTTTTTTTTGGGGGGGGGGGGGGGCCCCCTTTGGGGGGGTTTTAACCCCCCCTTTGGTCCCCGTTTGGGGGGAAAGGGGGGGGGGGGGGGGTTTTGGGGGGGGGGGGGGGGGGGCCCCCCGGGGGGGAAAACCCCCCCCGGGGGGGGTTTTTGGTGGGGGGGGGGGGGGGGGTTTTTTGGGGGGGGGGAATTGGGGTGGGGGGTGGGGGTTGGGGGGTTTTGGGGGGGGGTTTTTTGGGGGGGGGGGGGTGGGGGGGGGGGGTTGGGGGGGAAACCCCGGGGGGGGTGGGGGGGGGGTGGGGGGGTGGGGGGGGGGTGGGGTGGGGGGGGGGTGGGGGGGGGTTTTGTTGGGGGGTTTTGGTTTTTTGGGGGGGGAAAAAAATTTTTTGGGGGGGGGGAATGGGGGGAAAATTTTGGGGGTAAAAATTTTTTTTAGGGGGGGTTTTTTGGGGGGGGGTTTTTTTGGGGGGGGGGGGGGGAAGGGGGGGGGTTTAAAAAAAGGGGGGAGGAAAAAAAAAGGGGGGGGGGGAGGGGGGGGGGGGGGGGGGGGGGGTTTTTTTAAAAGGGGGGGAAAGGAAAAAAAAAAAGGGGGGCCAAAAAAAAGGGAAAAAAAAAAAGGGGAAAAATTTTTTTTTAAAAAATTTTTGGGTTTTTTTTGGGGTTTTTTTTTTTGGGAGGGGGGGAAAGGGGGGGGGGGGTTAGGGAAAGGGGGAAAGGGAAAGGGGGGGGGGGGAAAAAAAAAAAAAGGGGGGGGGGGGAAAAAAAAGGGGAAAAGGGGAAAAAAGGGGGAAAAATTTAAAAAAAAAAAGGGGGGGGGGGGGAAAAGGGAAAAAAAAGGGGGGAAAAAAGGGGGGGAAAAAAAAAAAAAAAAGGGGGGGGGGGGGGTTTTTGGGGGGGGGGGGTTTTTTTAAGGGGGTTGGGGGGGGGGGTTTTTTTTTGGGTTTTTTTTTGGGGGGGGGGGGAAAGGGGAAAAGGAAAAAACCCCGGGGGGGGGGGGTTTTCCAAAGGGGGGGGGGGGGGGGAAAAAAAACCCCCCCCCCCGGGGCCCTTTGGGGGAAACCCCCCAAAAAATTGTTTTTTTTAAATTTTGGGGGGTTTTGGGGGGGGGGGGCCCCCCCCCTTTTTTTTTGGGGGGGAAAACCCCCCAAAAAAAAAAAATTTTTTTTTTTCCCAAATTTGGGGGGGGGCCCCCAAAAAAATTTGGGGGGGGGGCCCCCCCCCCCCCCTTTTGGGGAAGGGGGGGGGCCCCCCGGGGGGGGGGAAAAATTTTTTTAAAAAAAAGGGGGGGGCCCCCCCCAAAAACCCCCCCCCCCCCAACCCTTTCCCTTTTTTGGGGAAGGGGCCCCGGGGGGAATTTTTTTTTTGGGAATTTTTTTGGGGGGTGGGTTGGGGGGGGGGGGGGGGTTTTTGGGGGGGGGGGGGTTTTTTTGGGGGGGGGGGGGGAAAAAGGGGGGGGGGGTTTTTTTGGGGGGGGGGGGGGGCCCCCCTTGGGTGGGCTGGGGGGGGGGGGGGGGGGGGGGGGAAAAGGGGTTGGGAAATTGTTTTTTTTTTGGGGGGTTTGGGGGGGGTTCCCCCGGGGGGGGGGGTTTTTTGGGGGGGGGGGAAATTTTTTGGGGGGGGTTTGGGGGTTTTTTTTTTTGGGGGGGGGGGGGGAGGGGGGGGGGGGGGGGGGGGGGGGGTTTTGGGTGGGGGAATGTGGGGGGGGGGGGGGGAGGGGGGGGGGGGGGGTTGGGGGGGGTTTTTTTTTTGGGTTTTTTTTTTTGGGGGGGTTTTTGGGGGTTTTGGGGGGGGGGGGTAACCCCAAAAAAAAAGGGGGGGAAAAAATTTTTAAAAAAGGGGGGGGGAATTTTTTGTCCAGGAGTTGGTGTGGTGTTAGTCCGAGCCCTGCACGTGTACGAGTTTGGGCAAATCGGTCCAAGTTTGAAACCGGAATGAAAATGGGCCAAGTCCGGAAAGTGAGGTTGGGAGGGGCCCACCAAACTTGGTGGCGTGTTCCCAGGCCCCCTGATGCTGTGTGCAAGTTTGGTGGGCAAGCCCACCTGGGCTGGGAATTGTAGTGTTTGTTCAGAGTATATGAGGGAGGTGGGCTTGCCCACCAAACTTGGTGGGCATGTTCCCCATGCCCCCCTGATGCTGTGTGCCAAGTTTGGTGGGCAAGCCCACCTGGGCTGGGAACTTGTAGTGATTTGTTCAGAGTATATGAGGGAGGTGGGCTTGCCCACCAAACTTGGTGGGCATGTTCCCCATGCCCCCCTGATGCTGTGTGCCAAGTTTGGTGGGCAAGCCCACCTGGGCTAGGGAACTTGTAGTGATTTGTTCAGAGTATATGAGGGAGGTGGGCTTGCCCACCAAACTTGGTGGGCATGTTCCCCATGCTCCCCTGATGCTGTGTGCCAAGTTTGGTGGGCAAGCCCACCTGGTTTAGGAAGTCACATTGAGTGAGTGAGTGTGTGTGAGTGTGTGTGTGGGTGGGAGTGGGTGGGTGTGTGGGTGGGTGGGAGTGGGTGGGTAACTGCCTGGGAGTGAGTGAGTGCATGAATGTGTGTGAGAGTGTGAGTGAGTGTGTGGGTGGGAGTGGGTGGTGTGTGGTGGGTGGGTGGGAGTGGGTGGGTAACTGCCTGGGAGTGAGTTGAGTGCATGAATGTGTGTGAGGGTAGTGGTGGGTGTGGGTGGGAGTGGTGGGTGTGTGGGGTGGGTGGGAGTGGGTGGGTAATGGGAGGTGAGTGAGTGAGTGCATGAATGTGTGTGAGTGTGTGTGAGTGTGTGGGTGGGTGTGGGTGGGTGTGTGGGTGGGTGGGAGTGGGTGGGTAACTGCCTGGGAGTGAGTGAGTGAATGAATGTGTGTGAGAATGAGTGAGTGAGTGTGGGATGGGTGTGTGAGTGAGTGGGTGTGTGTGGGTGGTGGTTTGTGTTTCGTTGGTTTTGTAATGCTAGTGAGTTGAGGAAACACTTAAAAGGTGTGTGAGCCAGAATGAGCATGAGTAGATGAGCTTTGGATTCGTATGAGTAGGTTTGTGTAATAGTTTATTTGTTGGTTTCTTTAGTTTTCGTAAATATTTTGAGGAAGGAACAAGTAGACAAAGGAGAGCATAGAAGAGATGAAGACTATATTGAATATACGTATTTCGTAAAAACGATAGAATTTTTTGATTGAGAGGGGAAAGAGAGAGAAAGAGAGCGAGATAGAAAGAGAGAAGATAGAAGAGAAGAGTGAGAGAGAAAGAGAGATAAAGAGAGAAAGAGGTAGAAAGAGAGAAGAGGAAGAAGAGAGAACAGAGAGAAAGAGAGAGAAAAGAGAAAGAGGGAAATAGAGATAAGAAAGGTTAGAGGTTTTAAGATTGAGGTAAGGGTTGGGGATGGTTAGGTAGGTTTGAGGTTATGAGGTTAGGGTTGGAGGTTAGGGTTAGGGTTAGGGTTAGGGTTAGGGTTAGGGTTAGGGTTAGGGTTAGGGTTAGGGTTAGGGTTAGGGTTAGGGTTAGGTTAAGGGGCTATTTACCACTCGGGACCAAGTTTAAAAGTGGCCTAACTCGGGCTACGAGGTGGGCGTCCTATTGGGACCTGCTTTGGGTGATAGCTTAGGCCCCCCTCTACATGTGTACTAAGTTTGGCGCCCCTAGCGGACTTCCTCGGTACTGCAATGGCGATTTGAAAAGTTCAAAGTGTCATAACTTCCGGAATCCGGTGGGCGTCCTATCAGGAGTTGGTGTGCGTGTTAGTCCCGAGCCCCTGAACACGTGTACCGAGTTTGGGGCAAATCGGTCCAAGTTTGAAAACCGGAAATGAAAATGGCCTAAGTCCGGAAGTGAGGTGGGCAGGCCCACCAAACTTGGTGGGCGTGTTCCCCAGGCCCCCCTGATGCTGTGTGCCAAGTTTGGTGGGCAAGCCCACCTGGGCTGGGAACTTGTAGTGATTTGTTCAGAGTATATGAGGGAGGTGGGCTTGCCCACCAAACTTGGTGGGCATGTTCCCCATGCCCCCCTGATGCTGTGTGCCAAGTTTGGTGGGCAAGCCCACCTGGGCTGGGAACTTGTAGTGATTTGTTCAGAGTATATGAGGGAGGTGGGCTTGCCCACCAAACTTGGTGGGCATGTTCCCCATGCCCCCTGATGCTGTGTGCCAAGTTTGGTGGGCAAGCCCACCTGGCTAGGAAATGTATTGATTGTGTTCAGAGTATTTGAGGGATGGTGGCTGCCCACCAAACTTGGTGGGATGTTCCATGCCCCTGATGCTGTGTGCAAGTTTGGTGGGAAGCACCTGGGTGGAATTGAGTGATGCTTCCAGAGTTGAGGGAGGTGGGTTGCACAACTTGGTGGATGTTATGCGATGTGGGTGAAGTGGTGGCAGGTTGTGTAGGAGTAGAGGAGTGGTGGTTGTGGGAGTGAGTGATGTGGGTGGTGTGGGGAGTGGTGAGGAGTATGGTGGGTGGGCAGGGAGTGGTGGGTAGGGGGGTGGAGTGGTGAACCGTGATGTGTTGAGGGGGGTGTGTGATAGTGTGGAGTGTGGTGGGTGAGAGTGGCTGGTGGGTGGTGGGAGTCTGTGGGTTGGGTGGGGTGTGGGAAGCTTTCTGGAGGTGGTGGGT
>JAXDDW010000383.1:0-27146 GCA_034670385.1 Hoplostethus mediterraneus | reverse complement strand
TCACTCTTGTTAGCGGATGATGTGATTTTACCCACTACATTGCATTACTACCTTTGTACTTTACCTTACTCAATGATTTGTTTTCATTATTATTATTATTAATATTATTCTTTAATATTATTGTTGTTGTTGTCACTAGCCTGCAGGGGCCTGTTCCAGAAAGCGGGTTTAGTGAAAACTCTGAGTTTGTTAACCCTGAGATGAGGAAACTCTGGGTTTTCCGTTCCAGAAAGAGAGATAACTCAAACTCTGATTCAGTTACCATGGTAACCAGTGGCGGCTGGTGACTCAAAAAATTGTTAATAATAATGTTCATAATGTGTTGTCAATAATGTCTATGGTTTGATATCAATAATAATGTTCATAATGTGTTGTCAATAATGTCTATGGTTTGATATCAATAATAATGTTCATAATGTGTTGTCAATAATGTCAAATCAAATCACATTTGATTTATTTGTATAGCCCTTAATCACCATTACAGTCCCTAAGGGCTTCACAGTGCCCAACATGTGAAAATAATAAATGATTAGTACACGACATCCCCCAGCCTTAGACCCTCACAGAGGACAAGGAAAAACTCCCACAAAAACCTTATTGGAAAATTGGGAGAAACCTTGGGAGGGGACTACTCAGAGAGGGATCCCCCTACCAGGACGGTTGGGCGTGCAATAGATGCCGAGTTTGTGCAAGCAGAGTATACACAATACACTATATTGCCAAAAGTATTCACTCACCCATCCAAATAATTTAAATCAGGTGTTCCAATCACTTCCATGGCCACGGGTGTATAAAATCAAGCACCAAGGCATGCAGACTGTTTCTACAAACATTTGTGAAAGAATGGGTCGCTCTCAGGAGCTCAGTGAATTCCAGCGTGGTACTGTGATAGGATGCCACCTGTGCAACAAGTCCAGTCGTGAAATTTCCTCGCTCCTAAATATTCCACAGTCAACTGTCAGTGGTATTATAACAGAGTGGAAGCGATTGGGAACAACAGCAACTCAGCCACGAAGTGGTAGGCCACGTAAAATGACGGAGCGGGGTCAGCGGATGCTGAGGCGCATAGTGCGCAGAGGTCGCCAACTTTCTGCAGAGTCAATCGCTACAGACCTCCAAACTTCACGTGGCCTTCAGATTAGCTCAAGAACAGTGCGTAGAGAGCTTCATGGAATGGGTTTCCATGGCCGAGCAGCTGCATCCAAGCCATACATCACCAAGTGCAATGCAAAGCGTCGGATGCAGTGGTGTAAAGCACGCCGCCACTGGACTCTAGAGCAGTGGAGACGCGTTCTCTGGAGTGACGAATCGCGCTTCACCATCTGGCGATCTGATGGACGAGTCTGGGTTTGGCGGTTGCCAGGAGAACGGTACTTGTAAGTGTAAAGTTTGGTGGAGGGGGGATTATGGTGTGGGGTTGTTTTTCAGGAGCTGGGCTTGGCCCCTTAGTTCCAGTGAAAGGAACTCTGAATGCTTCAGCATACCAAGTGATTTTAGACAATTCCATGCTCCCAACTTTGTGGGAACAGTTTGGGGATGGCCCCTTCCTGTTCCAACATGACTGTGCACCAGTGCACAAAGCAAGGTCCATAAAGACATGGATGGGAGAGTTTGGTGTGGATGAACTTGACTGGCCTGCACAGAGTCCTGACCTCAACCCGATAGAACACCTTTGGGATGAATTAGAGCGGAGACTGAGAGCCAGGCCTTCTCGTCCAACATCAGTGTGTGACCTCACAAATGCGCTTCTGGAAGAATGGTCAAAAATTCCCATAAACACACTCCTAAACCTTGTGGAAAGCCTTCCCAGAAGAGTTGAAGCTGTTATAGCTGCAAAGGGTGGACCGACATCATATTAAACCCTATGGATTAAGAATGGGATATCACTTAAATTCATATGCGGTGAGGCAGGTGAGCCAATACTTTTGGCAATATAGTGTATATGAAAGTTCATTTTGGTGGGACATCCACATCTGATGGGGCATCACAGCAACGGCAACTCAGTCGACGTCATCATAGGACCAGGGGACCACGCAGACGCCAACTCTGCCCAGATAGGAGAACGCAACGCCTGCTCAGTCAGCATCATCCTAGGAGGCGGGGCCACTCAGACGCCAACTCTGCCGGGCTGCAGCCTGGAACAGATAGGAGACTCACCCACACACACACTCACACAGACAAACATGACCAGCGTCAGTGGACAGCAGCAGGTAGACCAGGAGAATAGGACATGTAGGCAGGATGCTAATATCCATCGGCAGGACCCTGAGCTAGGATGAGTTAACTGGTCTAGCCTTACTCTGAGAAGAGACTGAGCCTAGCCTTACTAGACTAGCCTTACTAGACTAGCCTTACTCTGAGACGAGACTGAGCCACTCCCTCAAGGCTGGTCAAATGACAGAGAGAATAAATGGGTTTTTAGCCTTGACTTAAAGATTTCGATAGAGCCTGCCTCTCTGACTGAGGCAGGCAGACTATTCCATAGATAGGGAGCCCGGTAAGAAAAGGCTCTGTTACCTGCAGTTTTCTTTTTGACTGCTGGGATAGACAGGTAGCCAACGTCCTGAGATCTGAGGGTGCGTGGCGGTTTGTATGGTATAATCAAATCGGATAAATAGGACGGTGCCATCCCATGTAATGATTTATATGTAAGTAAAAGCACCTTAAAGTCACACCTGGCTTGAATTGGTAGCCAGTGTAATGAGAATAGAATGGGAGTTATATGTCAATAATAATGTTCATAATGTGTTGTCAATAATGTCTATGGTTTGATAATAATAATGTGTAGTGGAGGTGTAGGACAGTGTAGGACAGTGTAGGACAGTATAGGACAGTGTAGGACAGTGTAAGACAGTATAGGACAGTGTAGGACAGGGTTCCCCAATTAGTTTACCCCAAGGGTCAAATTATGTTCAGCATACCAAGCCAAGGGCCAAAACATCCGGGATTAAACACTCACACACCCACCAACACTGAAAAATAAACATCCTGGCACGCACACACCTTTTTATATCTGACTCAAACCAAAAACATTTTTATTTACTGCCTCTAATAGCAAAAAACAATGACTAACAACAACACTACAGCAAGTGGCACACAGCGGGAAAGGACTGAGTATCCTGAGGCAAAGGTAACTGTCCACTTTTCTACAAAGGCCTGACATATGTCTGCATACCAACAACAACATGAATGCTGACTGTTAAACAGTGGACCATCTGCAAAATGTCCAAACAGCTTTCCACATAGACAGATATCAGTAGCATCTCTACAACCACATTCACCTCAAGAAGAGCCAAGTGACACTGGAGGACATTTTCACACACACACACACACACACACACACACACACACACACACACACACACACACACACACAGAATGTATTTTGATATGATTTAGGTCTGCATGCATATCAAGCATGTCGGTTTAGCGTTGGCGTGGTCCGGTAAAAGAAAACAAACCTGATCAGTCCAGTCATATTTGAACTGACAGTTTTCCTGGTCGACTTTACGCTTTTTGGTGCAGGCCATGTTGTTCTTGGTTTAGGACAGTTATTGATTATCTGTGAGTGACTTACTGGCAGTGTTGGGCAAGCGGCTTGGAAAGTGTAGTGAGCTAAGCTACCAGTTACTCTACATTAAAGAAGAGAAATGTAGCAAGCTAAGCTACAGCAACATGGCAAAAGTAGTTTACTACATCAAAGCTATTGATTTTTTCATTTTTACATTGAACCAACTTCATTCCAAGTCACTGCTGATCAGTCAAACAGATCGGCAGGAAAACAATGTTCAGTTCAATGGTTTATTAAATGAGTGTTTGAGGTCGCCCTGGGACCAGGCTGACTAAAACATACCTCTTCTCTTGACGAGTAGAAATGTCTCGTTTAGGTCCCATTCTGAATAGAAACCTGCTGTAATCATGACATCAATCTGTCATCTAATACATGTTCATTAAAAGATATCTGGTATTTCTCAATCCATTTTCCCTTTGTTGGTCCTCCACTTGTTATATATCATCACTGAACCAGTTACAGAGGGTGGCTGGGTGGATGCTGCCTGCACAGAGGCGTTCTGCACTTCTCACTAAAAAAGGAAATCATTTGAAATACTGATAAATACTAATAATCCAAAAGTTCATCTCCATTGTAAAAACTGACATCATGATATTAGCTGACGTTTGAGACAAATATGAAGAAATTGAGGAAATACTAGATGAGTGCAGTTCTGACTAACATATTTGTCTGAAAAGTGTCTTGTGGTGAAGATAGTCAATCAGTCATACCTTCTTTTTTCTCTTCTCTTTTCTTGTCCAAGGAAAAAACTAAACTCAATGAAAAATGAGTAGAAACATGTATGAAATGTTGAGACTGCACTTATTATGATCATTATTATTGCCACTGTAATTTGTATTAGTTATGAACCCTTTGAGGTGAGGATTTATCTACTCAACCATGTTTAACATGTTTTCATGTTGATATTTAGTGTAAATATCCGTTTGTCTCTCTCTCTCTCTCTCTGGTTTATTTCCTTGTTGAAACTGTTCAACTTCCTCTTTCACTTCTCCTCGTGTGGCAGAAGGTTTTTCAACACAAGGTATTGTAACCAACACTTCCCATTACAGTTTACAGTGTTCAGAAAGTGACACAACAAATAACTACTACTTCAGTTTACAGTGTATTATACTTGAATATCTTTACCATGACCTTATTTAGTTTACAATCAGTTAAAGGTGTGTCGGTCTGAAAACCTGTTCAGGCCCAAACCACAACTCAACACTCTGCTAGCTTTTCTAACATGTTAGTGTTTGGTGTTCATTAGTGATGGAAGACCGACTCTTTTAACTAACTCAATAATTTCGAGCTGTCTGATAGAAGTGCATCGATTCTGAATCGATTCATTGTAATTCACCAACAAAAACATACCATGTGAGGTTTGAACCTACAATCCTCATCATGAGTCTGATGCTCTACTAAGGGTGAATCCCACTTCACCCCTTGGCCCTACCCCTCTGTTTTGCACGTTCACGTGAAGGGGTAGGGCTGTCCCAATACTCTATTTTCCAAGGGGTAGGGCCAAGCCGAAGGGGTTTGTAGCCCTCGAAACAGAGATTTTTCAGAGGCACACTTCAAACCAAGGGCTACCCAGAATGCCCTGCGAATCTCTGGAAGTAACAGGAAGACCATGGCGACCGCTACGCTACCATCCGAAGTGAACCACAAATGTAGTATTTTCTTCATTAATAAAGATTAAAAAAATATTCCAACCGTGGTATTATCTTAGTTTAATGTCGTTTCAATGTATTATGGACCGTTTCTTTACAACAAGCATAACAAAAAAATCGCTAATATGCTGATGTCTCTACTTCGTTAGTTAGTTACGTTACATTGTAACATTGTTTTAGGCTGATTTGTGCATGACAGTCCCGCATTTTGATATATTTACATGTCGCATTTCCCCCTTTGATGGTATATGATGAAATATAACTAAAGTCCAGCAGCGAAGTTGCTGCACTTGTTACGGCTCCTCTAATATCAGTGCAGACTGGCACTGATATGTGATCTGATCAGTGCAGACTGGCACTGATATTAGGCCCTACCGAGGGCCAAGGGGTAGGGCCAAGCCGAAGCCGTAGGGGTACAAATAAGCATTGAGATAGGGCCTAACTGAGTTAAACTAGTGGCATCACATGAGCCCCACACCTTTCAAACCAGATGTGTAACCAAATGTAAAACAACTAAATCGCAGGTTAATGATAATATTTTTAGTATTTACAGAGTATTGCTGTTGATTTTATTTTATTTTGTGTGCTCTTGACTTTCTTTTTCTAATAGAGACAGTTTTGTTGACCAATGTTAAATGTTAAATGTCTTATAGTTTACCCAATTACCAGTTAATTTATTAAACAACATCTTAAACAACAACAACTGTTGTCAATGTGAGCAGAATAGATCGCTACATTATTATTGGCCTTTTTCACGATCCAATATGGCTCCTTGATCTGGCGGGTACGCGGAAGTAGTCTCGCTCATTCATCAGACGTGAACCGCGCGGACATCTCGTTCATCTGCTCTCTCGGTTGCCAGGTTCTCGTTGTTCACGCCAAATTGAGAGAAGGAGAGAGAGAGAGAGCATTCTGCAAATATTGTCAGACAGAAACAAGAGCCACCACAGTGACCTGGTGATGCTGCCACAGGAAAACACTAAAACAATGCTGCTCCTTTCTCAAATGCCAGAACACTGTTTGATACAGGCACGTCATTTCTTAGAGGAAATGTCCCTGTGAAGGAGGCAGAGCTGCAGCTGCACATGTTGCCATTCAAGCATTTTAACGGTTGATCATTTAGGATGTGTAGTGGAAGAGATTTCAAAGAAAGGCATTAGCTTACACAGAACAAAATGCACAGTGCTGATAAATCCAGTGATGGGGCCTGTAGCAAACGAAGACCTGGAGGATATAGGGAGTAGAACATACTCTCTCATTGTTGATGAAAGCACTGATGTCACAACCAGAAAACGACAGCAAAAAGCACTCACAAATCATCAGCACTTTTGCAGGAATGATGCATATTGCAGCTGGTAATTCGCTGACCATAGCAAATGCTTTGTTCAAGTTCCTGGATGACAACAAACTGTCCATACTGAATTGCATCGGTCTTGCAACCGATGGTTGTAACACAATGTGTGGACGACATAACTCAGTGCTTCAGAAATGTCAGGAACGCAATCCCCACATTGTCTACGTCAAGTGTGTGTGCCATTCCCTTCAGCTTTGTGCATCAAAAGCTGTGAATGTCCTGCCACGCCATGTGGAGTACACGGTGTCTCAGACCTACAGCTGGTTTTCAAATGACACACAGCGCCTTCAAAAATATGCAGAATTGTACAAGACCATAAATGTAGGGGAAACCCCCTTGAAGATACTGCAACTATCTGACACTAGGTGGCGTGCCATCAGTGAGTGTGTGAACCGTATCATTTCACAGTATGAGGAGCTGAAATTGCATTTCCAGTTGACAAAAGACAGTGAGAGAAGCGATGCTGCAGAGCTGCTTTATCAAATGTACAATGACAATATTAAGCTGATCTACCTCAAATTCCTCCAACCAATTGTGTCAGAGTTAAACAGGATTAATCAATCTTTCAACTGGACACACCCAATCCTGCAAAACTTCTATCAGAACTTGTAACATTGTACCAGTCTGGACTTGAGCATCTGGCGTTGCCACAGACGTCCAGAGCTGCATGACATCATGGAGTTTACCCTGTCTGATGAGCATCTTCTCCCCTTAGATGCTGTAGACTGAGGGGTGCAGTTCTGTCTTGCTTTGCATGAATCAAGAGGAATAAGTGACCAGGCAGTACAGGACATGAAAAAGAGATGCAGGGACTACATGCTAGAGTTAGCCAAGGAGATCAAGAAGAGGCTTCCAGATAACATGAAATAACTAGAGGCTCTCAAATTCCTGTCACCCAGCTATGTTATGTGTGCAAATAAGCCAAAGCTAGATGATTGTGGAAGAATTTACGTATGTTACCTTAGGTATCTTGATTTGTTTACTGTTATCCCCTATATTTGTTATCCCCTATATTTCTTTAGATGCTTGTTGAGTCACACAGGGTGACTCAACATGCTAAGGCCTAAGAAAGAGCAGCATCTAAAGAAATATAGGGGATAACAAATATAGGGGATAACAGTAAACAAATCAAGATACCTAAGGTATCTTCTTCCACAATGATCTTCCCTTCTTCCTCTCGCTCTTCAAAGGAGAGATAGGAAAAGCAGAGCAACAGTGGAGAGTCATTCATGCTTTACAATGGAAAAATACGGAGGACAGTAAAGTGGAAGACCTTTGGACTGAAGTTGCAATGCACACAGATGCAGCAGATGACAGATTTTGAAGAACTGGGAAACTTTGGCCTGTCTCTTCTTGCTTTACCATTCAGCAATGCTGCTGTTGAACAGGCTTTTTCCCAAATGAATGTCATAAAGAACAAGCTGCGAAACAGGTTGGAGCAAAAGTGTCTGTTAAATATAATGAGGATTCAAGCTTATATGCAAAGACACAAAATCTGCTGCCACAAATTCAAGCCAACACCAAGGATGCTCTCTCTCTTCACTGCAGACATCTACTCAGCTCCGGCTGAGCAGGATGAGGAAGAGACCACAAATGTCTAAAAGAAAAGGCATAAAGACTGTAAATAGTTCTTGATCATAGTTCATAGTTCTTGATCCCCAGAAAAGGGGAGAGGAGCAGAGAGGACAGAACAGAAAAGAGGAAGTACAAGTCAAAGTCAAGACTTTAATGGAAAACATTTAATAGTCTTGACTGGGATCTGAAAATTACAACCAGATCTGATTACTTTCTTCATTGTGCAGGGATTTAAAGAACTACAATGTCTTATTATTTAATGTTTGTGGTGATAACAGGTGTGTGTGTGTGTGTGTGTGTGTGTGTGTGTGTGTGTGTGTGTGTGTGTGTGTGTGTGTGTGTGTGTGTGTGTGTGTGTGTGTGTGTGTGTGTGTGTGTGTGTGTGTGTGTGAGATCATAGCAGAGTAGTAGGCTATACCAATAATGCTTCGCAATATACAGTTTTGGCAAACACCGTTTCAGGACACTTTAACTTTTGGGCTAGTTTACGCTTCCGTTGGGCGGGTTTGAAGCAGACTTTGGGCTGGATATTTTTCATGGACCTGGCAACCCTGAGTCCGATAGAGACTGAACGGTTCGCGAGCAGCTCAGTCTCTCATAGCAGGCAGCGTGAGCGGGCGTGGGCAGAGTGAGTCGGGATTCATGAGCACTCGGTCCGTTCGATTTGCTAACCCGGTACGTACCGGACACTAAAAAGATTCGTTCGTTCCTTTCCACCCATCACGAATCAGCAGTGACTTGGAATGAAGTTGGTTCAATGTAAAATAAATCTTGTAGCTTCGCTCACTACACTTTCCAAGTAGCTTGCCCAACACTGAGTAGTAGTAGTGATTTGTTGCAGAGCCTCCAGGTTTGAGGGAAACCTCTTCAATACCTTTGACTCTCACTAGCATTAGCAACGATGCTAACAGGAGCTTTTTGACACTTAAAAGCAGAAACATCAACGTGACACCGGTTTGAATGTGGTTGGTGATTAATAACAGGATAGGACTCTAACAGCCCAGAACCAACCTTCAAATAAGGGACCTCAGACAGGACTACACTGGGAATGTTTCACCAATATGGACACGTTTAACGTTACATCACATTTGTTACGTGGATCTATTTGAATTGAAACTAACCTTGTTGTGATGAAGGAGTCCAGCTAACAGCATGTTGGGTGTGTTTCTGTCCAGCTGGACCCTCTACTATGAATCTGTCTGAGGAGAGAGAGGAGGGGGTCCCTACCTCTAAAACCTCTCTGTCTGGGGAACATGACCGCCAGACCAAAGCTCAGAGGTAAGATGAGGATCTCTGACTGTCCATGACTGTTCTCCATCTCAGAGCTCAGCAGTGATATCATGACACCATCACTATCCAGAGTAAAAGGTCTGTCTGTGTTGTGTTGAAGCCCCGCCCACCAGGAGAGACCAGACTCCCCTGTACCCAGCTGTGTGTCCATGAAGAGTGACTGGTCTATGGGTCATCCTCTTAACTTCAAAGATGGACACCACTCTACTGAGCAAAGGCAAGAATTTAATGTGTTAATCATTTTAAAGAACAGCAGTGATCTGACAAAAGATGAGCTAGCATTAAAACCTGTAACATTAAGTATATTTTTCAAACATTTTTATCCAGGAACCATATATGACCATACATGCTTTTTCATGCTTTTCTATCCTTTTTCCTTTTTCCTGTTTTATCAATCTTGTGTTTGTAGCAACATCCAGCAGGAGAGACCAGACTCCCCTGTACCCAGCTGTGTGTCCATGAAGAGTGACTGGTCTATGTATCGTCCTATTGACTTCAAAGATGGACACCACTCTACTGAGCAAAGGCAAGAGTTTAAATCAGATGAGTTTGTTATTATCCAACTCAAGTGAGCAGAAATAAGAAGTCATGATATCTAGAATTGGTCTGGACTTCAGACTGTTGATTTAGTTTCTTCTCTCAAAACGTCAGATCCAATAATCCAGTGGTTCTCAAACTCAGGCCCCCTTTAATATTAGAAAACATTCTGGGCCGCCATCATGAATTGATCCTCTTTCTATGAATGCTAATCATTAATATTGGAAAATATTGGTAAGTAATGATGTTGAATAAACCTTTTATTGAACTGCTTTCAACTTTATGTCACTATGTTGTTCCTTTACTTTCTGTATGTTTTTGAGATGTAAAAAAGTTTGCCAGTTTGTTGTTTGCTTCTCCATCTTCTACTCAATACAACTCAAATGATTAAGTTTTCCCGTTCACACAGTCCCACTCAGGTTAAACAGTTTGCTCTGGTTTTGTTCTGCTTTGTTTTTCCCCCTCAGTTTGTGTGTGTGTTGATATCTGGAGACCTAATACATGTTTTCTCCAGACTCCACCAGCAGAGGTCAGAGGTTCCCAGTGGTCAGTCTGCCCAGGAGCATCAGACAGACCTGGCCTCCATATTCATGGTGTGTAAATGTGTTACGATCGTGTACAGGACCCAAGTGCAAACCACAGAACAACAGAGACGGAGTTAGGAACAAAACCAGGTTTACTAGGAGACAGTTCACACAGGATGGTAATGTAGGGATAGCAAGGGGAAGCAGGGCTGGAGCAGCAGCAGGGAGCAGAGTAGGGAGGCAGGCAAACAGGTGACAAGCAGGGATCCAGGAGACAGACAGACAGGGCAGACGGGCGTAGGGAAGGAGACTGGATCTGGATAGAGAATATCAGGATTAGTAGGCAAGAAGGGAACTCTGAGAGAAACTCTACAAAGCGGCCAAGAAACGAGACTGACTGAGTCGTACAAACAACGATCTGGAGATGAGTGGAGGAAAGCCGGGGTACTTAAGCTGGTGGTGATGAGATGATGGATAGCAGGTGTGCAGTGTAGCGCAGGTGATCGAGATGAGGTGATGATGCAGGGAGGAGCCAGAGACTGGAGCCACGCCCACCAACACACACACACACACAGACAGAGACAGACAGGTAGAGAATGCTAGGAGGCAGAGGTGGAGGGCGTGACAAAATGTACAACAACACCTTTTACTTCAGATCGATATGAAATGAAGAACAACCATTGTGGTCATAATCGTCTCCATGCTACACTCTTTAGCCCAGTGGGCTTTCAGTCTGACAGATGGATCTGATGTTGTGGTCCACCAGTTTAGTATGAAAGGTTAATTTCTATATCATTCTGTTGCAGCTGCTGGAGGAGAACAAGGAGAAGAACGAGCTGAAGAGGTTCCAGACGGTTCTGAGTCCAGATTACCCAGAATGCTTAGAGAGGCAGAGGGAGGATGAGGTGGGTGAGGAGGAAGAGCAGAGGAGGAGGAGCAGCAGGGAGGCACTTCTGAAGATCACACCTCACTTCCTGAGGAGAATGAAGCAGGAGGAGCTGGCCGACTCTCTGCTGATCAGTAAGACGAGAGATTCTCTAATGAGATCTATTCAATTACATATTGGAGGATAAATGAGCACAATCCATTTAATTTGGTCAAATTATTAATTTGTTCATGCTGAACACATTAATGAATATATAATACATATTAAATAATAAATAATAATACATATTAATAAAAGATTAAACCAGTTTTGTTGCCTTTCACATTGGGCTGTCAGTCAGGACCTGTTTGTCCACCACTGATGAGCTGAATAGTTACAATGGAGTTGGAAATGTACAAATTCACCTGGAAATGTTCTCATGTCTCATATTTACCTCAACATCCACTCATTGGTGTTATTTGTTGTTTGTCCATTCAGAAACTCTTGCTCCAGGGTGCCGACGTCAACTGAAATCTGATCTGAAGGAGAAGTTTCAGTGTTTGTTTGAGGGGATCGCTAAAGCAGGAAACCCAACACTTCTGAATCAGATCTACACAGAGCTCTACATCACAGAGGGAGGGAGTGGAGAGGTCAATGATGAACATGAGGTCAGACAGATTGAAACAGCATCCAGGAAACCAGCCAGACCAGAAACAACAATCACATGTGAAGACATCTTTAAACCCTTACCTGGAAGAGAGGAACCAATCAGGACAGTGATGACGAAGGGAGTGGCTGGCATCGGTAAAACAGTCTTAACACAGAAGTTCACTCTGGACTGGGCTGAAGACAAAACCAACCACAATGTACACTTCATGTTTCTATTCACTTTCAGAGAGCTGAATTTGCTGAAAGAGAAAAAGTTCAGCTTGGTGGAACTTCTTCATCACTTCTTCATTGAGACCAAAATAATCTGCAGCTTTGACATGTTCCAGGTTGTGTTGATCTTTGACGGTCTGGATGAGTGTCGACTTCCTCTAGACTTCCAGAACAACCACATCTGGACTGATGTTACAGAGTCAACCTCAGTGGACGTGCTGCTGACAAACCTCATCAAGGGGAAACTGCTTCCCTCTGCTCGCCTCTGGATAACCACACGACCTGCAGCAGCCAATCACATCCCTCCTGAGTGCGTTGACATGGTGACAGAGGTGAGAGGGTTCACTGACCCACAGAAGGAGGAGTACTTCAGGAAGAGATTCAGAAACAGAGGAGCTGGCCAGCAGAATCATCTCCCACATCAAGACCTCACGAAGCCTCCACATCATGTGCCACATCCCAGTCTTCTGCTGGATCACTGCTACAGTTATGGATCATGTGTTGACAACCAATCAGAGAGGAGAGATGCCCAAGAGCCTGACTGAGATGTACATCCACTTCCTGGTGGTTCAGTCCAAACGGGGGAATGTCAAGTATCATGGGAGAGCTGAGACAGATCCACTCTGGAATACAGAGACCAGCAAGATGATTCTGTCTCTGGGAAAACTGGCTTTTGATCAGCTGGAGAAAGGCAACCTGATCTTCTATGAAGCAGACCTGACCGAGTGTGGCATCGATATCAGAGCAGCCTCAGTGTACTCAGGAGTGTTCACACAGATCTTTAAAGAGGAGCGTGGGCTGTACCAGGACCAGGTTTTCTGCTTTGTCCATCTGAGCATTCAGGAGTTTCTGGCTGCTGTTCATGTCTTTCTGTCATTCATCACCACTGGTGTCAATCTACTGACAGAAAAGCAATTAACCTCCACCACAGGTGACCAATGTGAACCAATGTTGGTCAGAAATGTTGTTGTAACAAGAGTACTCTCCATGTTCAAGAATACACCAAAACAGTCAGAAGCCACATCACAATATAAACCTGAAACTATCTTCTACCAGAGAGCTGTGGATAAGGCCTTACAGAGTCCAAATGGACACCTGGACTTGTTCCTCCGCTTCCTCCTGGGTCTTTCACTGGAGACCAATCAGACTCTACTACGAGGCCTGGTGGAACAGACAGGAAGTAGATCACAGACCAATCAGTTAACAGTCGAATACATCAAGGAGAAGATCAGGGAGAATCCCTCTCCAGAGAGAAGCATCAATCTGTTCCACTGTCTGAATGAGCTGAATAACCGTTCTCTAGTGAAGGAGATCCAACGGTACCTGACATCAGGACGTCTCTCCAGAGAGAAACTCTCCCCTGGTCAGTGGTCAGCTCTGGTCTTCATCTTACTGTCATCAGAAGAAGACCTGGAGGTGTTTGACCTGAAGAAATACTCTGCTTCAGAGCAGGGTCTTCTGAGGCTGCTGCCAGTGGTCAAAGCCTCCAATAGATCTGTGTAGGTTCAGCATAGATGACTGGATATATTAAATGTATTAGATATGATTGTTTTCACACAAGTGAAAATAGAAACACAATCAAAGATATTTGTTGTTTCTATCACTCATTCCTCTTCAGGCTGAGTGGCTGTAACCTGTCAGAGAGAAGCTGTGAAGCTCTGGCCTCAGTTCTCAGCTCCAAGTCCTCCAGTCTGAGAGGCCTGGACCTGAGTAACAGCAACCTGCAGGACTCAGGAGTGAAGCTGCTCTCTGCTGGACTAGGGAGTCCACATTGTAGACTGGACACTCTCAGGTCAGAATTCCAGACTAGTTGTTATACCAACATTTAGCTCTACTTTCTAGCCCCAGTGAAAAGGAGTTTAGGAGGCTAGGGAAGCAGACTGTCTTGCTGGAGTCGTGGGAGGGTTTGAATCACAGTGGTATGTTGGTCAGAACATAAAAGGGCCAAGTCACAGGAATTCGTCTTATTGGTTTATTGGACTAATTTGGGTAAAGGTATGTTGTATGGATCTCTGTGTGTGGTGTGTGGCTGTGTGTGTGTGGTTTCTAAAACAAAAAAAAGGCAAATGGAGGAAACTGGAAGGCCAGTAAAACAGTAAATACAATAAAGCAGGAATAGGTATCAATATTAATGACCAAATGAACAGGAAATAAAAGTATATAAGGATAAACACACATTAAATGGCAATAGAAATAAAAGAAAGTCAAACAGTTGACAACAAATACCTGGCCATGATGCTAAGAACATTCACTATGAGGAAAAGGCTGCATCCTGAGTGGTAGTTTTCACACCTTGTGCTACAGCGGCAACATGGAAAAGGATATAAACAAGATGCATAGAGGATTAAAGCTTAAGAACAAAATAATCTATCGACAATGTTAATTAAGAGTTAAGGGCACTTACATGATTCACAAGAGGCACACAGGATTTAACAGGGATAACACGTTCTACAAGGTAGAGAACTCGCAGGGTTGCAGGTCAATTCGCTAAGATTCTCATCGAAGTTTGGTAGGGAAGTGTGCAAATTGGGGAGGTATGCAACACCTCCCCAGTTGTTGGTTGTTGTCATGAGATGATTGGGTGTGTGTCTCCACCTGATATAGCGAATCAGTAAGTGACAGTCCAATGACAGGTGTGGCATGAGAAATGCTGATATTAAATTATTAGAGAATAACATTTCATATCTTTTCATGTCCATTCAGGCTGAGTGGCTGTCAGCTGTCAGAGAGAAGCTGTGAAGCTCTGGCCTCAGTTCTCAGCTCCAAGTCCTCCAGTCTGAGAGACCTGGACCTGAGTAACAACGACCTGCAGGATTCAGGAGTGAAGCTGCTCTCTGCTGGACTGGGGAGTCCACATTGTAGACTGGACACTCTCAGGTCAGTATTCCTCAACCTGGTCAACACATGACCACTTAAATCCTGCTTCACATGAAGGTTCATTTCAGTGAAGAAACACCTAACCTGTGGAGGATTCTCAGACTAGTTGTGATACCAACATTCAGCTCTACTTTCTAGGCCCAGTGAATTACTTTCCATGAGGATATTTCAAGTCAGGAGAGAGTAGATTTGTAAATTGGAATACAAGTTTTAATGGATAATGAATCAGGTGAACATTGGTAACTCCAGTTGAAATCAGTGTTGATGGGTTAAAGGAGAACCCTGTGGATCTTGGATGAGTGTGAACCTCCCCCCAAAAGAAAGTTAGATTCAGAGTTTAGGTAATGAGAGAATACTACTACTTGTCTCTCGTCTCCTGAGGGCATATCATTTCCAGTGTTTGATCAATTTAAATTGAAAATCTCAACGTCCAGTGTGACATATCAAGAGATGACAACACTCTGGTCAGCATCACTACTAAATGAAATAACATGTTTGAGTGATTGGAGACAGGATCTCTACTGAAATGTTGAATCAATCGCATGAGGAAAACCACATTCCAAGAGTTCCATGCAGTGAAGTCACCAAGATTGAAGACATTTGTCTTGTTTTGTTTTTTTAATACATCACGCTTCATTGCTCTTTACAGTTTTTGTATATACATATAGTCAAGACATTGACATGGTTAGAAATAATGTTTTTTACTTGAAATAATCATTTTGTCCTTCAAACTTTGCTTTGGTCAAAGAATCGTCCATTTGCAGCGATTACAGCCTTGCAGACCTTTGGCTTTCTAGCTGTCAGTTTGTTGAGGTGATCTGAAGAAATGTCACCTCATGCTTCCTGAAGCCCCTCCCACAAGTTGGATTGGCTTGATGGGCACTTCTTACGTCCCATACGGTCAAGCTGCTCCCACAACAGCTCAATAGGCTGCTGACTGCTTCTTCCCTAAATCGTTCTTTGTCCATCTTAATCTTTTCCTTTTCTTGGCCAGTCTCAGATTTGGCTTTTTCTTTGCTACTCTGCCTAGAAGGCCAGCATCCTGGAGTCGCCTCTTCACTGGTGACGTTGGGACTGGTGTTTTGGTACCATTTGATGAAGCTGCCAGTTGAGGACCTGTGAGGGGCCTGTTTCTCAGACTAGAGACTCTGATGTACTTGTCCTCTAGCTCAGCCTCCCTTCTCTTTCTATTCTGGTTAGAGCCAGTTTGCTCTGTTCTGTGAAGGGAGTAGTACACACCGTTGTATGAGATCTCCAGTTTCTTGGCAGTTTCTCACATGAAATATCTTCACTTCTCAGAACAAGAATAGACTGACGAGTTTCAGAAGAAAGGTCTTCTTCTGGCCATGTTGAGACCATCATCGAACCCACAAATGCTGATGCTCCAGATACCCAACTAGCCTGAGGATTTTCATTGATCAATGAGCCTTTTAACACGCTAAACTTGGATTAGCGAACACAATGTGCCATTGGAACACATTAACAATCAGTCATTTCAGCTATAATAGTCATTTACCACATTAACAATGTCTAGACTGTATTTCTGATCAATTTAATGTTATTTTAATTGAAATAAATGGTGCTTTTCTTTCAAAAATAAGGAGATTTCTAAGTGACCCCAAACTTTTGAGCGGTCGTGTACCTGTTCTCCAGCCTAAATGTTGGTATGATGGATGCTACCGTGTAGCGACTCAGGTTGGGCTGGACTCTCTGCCCAGCCTCCCTCATCGTCAGGCCATGATTGATGATATGGTCCAACAAAGTGGCCCTAATGTCGTCGGAAATATGTCTCCGTCTATTGCCTGGTCCCCTTCTTTGTTCTTGTCCTCGTCCTCCTCTTCCTCCTCATCCTCCTCCTCCGACTCCTCTCTCTCTTCCTATCGCTCTCACTGCCTCCATGTTTTTAAAGTTCTCACAAAAGAGGTGAGCTTACCTGGGGGGGGGGGTTGTGTGTGTGTGTGTGTGTGTTCCCAATGATTGCCAGAGATTTCATTCTTGAACGAAGTGTCTCATGTAAGAAACAGTGTGGAGTGTTTTGCAAGAAGTGTGTATCAGAACATGTTTGTACTTTTGGTGTCTTTGTTTAAGGCATGGTTAGAAAAGTTAAGGTTTTGATGCTTTTGTCTAAGCAGTCACTTTTAGTGGGGAAGCAATCGGCAAAACCTGTAAGAGTGTGCCGAGCTTTCTGCAGTACCTATGCGCCATCTAGTGGGTGAAAATGGGCAGTGAAAGCATCTACATATAGGAACCTTTTGAAGTCCACAGAATGCATATTCTCCAAGTACAAACACCACCAGAGATGGTGTTTCCTTGAACTATTCACACAGCAAAGTGTAAATGATCCAACATGATGACGGCTCACTTTGAGAATTTGACAGCAGACAGAAAAGGAACGATGGCGCAGACACAAGGAGGATTTAGTTATCAGCTTCACAACTTAGTTCATGTCTTGTGACTTGAAGGAACATCTTACCAAGCATTCATTAAACTAACAGTGTTAAGGATATAGATGCAGCATATTAGCATACATCCCAGCATGCACTGCTCTCCAGAAAGCCCTTCTTCCTGTTTGGATCAAGTTATTGGATGGACTCAGAGTCGTCTTTTGTTCATCTCTAAACAGGGGAGATCTCAATCTTGACTCATTTGTGATCGCCTGCATCTGACAGTTTCTCGTAAAAGCCTTTTAGAGCAACGAGGGGACAACAGAGAGAAAGGACTCTTGACACTTTGGGACAGCTAATATGACATATATAGTGATACTTGGTCCCTACGATGGCTGTTGGCCCAATGTTGGCTTCAATAGGAAAATGCAACAGTATTGAGTTTTCTTTGTTCAGGAGAGTTAAATAATGCTCATTTCAGATCATGTGGCGATCTCTTGTAGTGATCAGAGTGGGATAAACATGCTCTTTTCTCTTGGGAAATAGGAGAAATGTCTTTCATCTCATCTTAGTCTTAAGGGCTCATTTGTGTTGAGGAGACATAAAAGGTAGAAATATAAGATCTTTGATTTTCTTCGGCTGCAATGGTGCATTTGCTGAAATGTCCTCATTCATAACAATACAAGATTCTGATCACATGGACTGAACGCCTTACAAATACTTGTAACTTAGAATGACATCGTCCTACCATCTGATGAAGATGCAGCCTGGATTTGATCTGTGTCCAGCTCCAATGCCGACTGGACACCCGACAGTGAGGTCTGTCCAATTCTGGACTCACTTGTTCACTGGATGAATTGAAATGCACCATAAAGAATGTAGTCACTGAGGCATGTTGTTGTTTTACTAGAAAGGCCATTTTATTGGAGTTGTTGTATTTGATGTTGTATTTGCTGTATTGTACTGTATGTTGCTGCTACCTTGGCCAGGTCTCTAATAACATCAACATTAATAAGGTCAACTAACAACATCTAACATGGATCTTGTCTGGTGTGTTTCCAGCCTGTCAGGCTGTCTGGTCTCAGAGGAAGGCTGTGCTTCTCTGGCCTCAGCTCTGAGCTCCAACCCCTCCCATCTGAGAGAGCTGGACCTGAGCTACAATCACCCAGGAGACACAGGAGTGAAGCTGCTCTCTGCTGGACTGGAGGATCCACACTGGAGACTGGACACTCTCAGGTATGGAGAGGCAATGTCTTGTAGAGGGGTGGAGTTGTCACCATGATGTTCTCAGTCAGACTGTGAAGCTGGGTCATGTTGTTTCATGGTGGATATCAGTGATGTTGTATGGAAACTCATTCATAAGGAAGGTTATTAAATGCCCATATTTCCATTACCCCCCCAGTGTCGACCATGGTGGAGCGTTGAGGTTGAAATCAGGTCTGAGGAAGTGTAAGTGTGGATTTAGTTTTATTCCTGAACATTCAACTATTGAGATGGAAAGCCCATCAACACAGCAGAAGATGACTTCCATTCATTCAGATCCTACTGAGAATGAAGATGATGGCTGATATGAGTCATCATGAAAGTCAAACTATCAATAAATCAATAATAATAACAGAACAGATCTCAGATCAGAAACTGATGCTGTATTGTGTCTTGTTCTCCCATCAGATGTCTGTGAACTCACACTGGACCCAAACACAGCACACAGAAACCTCTCTCTGTCTGAGGACAACAGGAAGGTGACACGGGTGGAAGAGGAGCAGCCATATCCTGATCACCCAGAGAGATTTGACTACTGGGACCAGGTGCTGTGTAGAAATGGTCTGACTGGGAGATGTTACTGGGAGGTGGAGAGGAAAGGAGGGGTTGATATAGGAGTGACATACAGAGGAATCAGGAGGAGAGGAGAGGGTGTTGACTGCAGGATTGGAAGGAATGACAAGTCCTGGAGTCTGTACTGCGATGGTGATACATACTATGTCTGGCACAATAACAGAGCAACAGACATACGAATCTCCTCCTCCTCCTCCTCCTCCTCCTCCTCCTCCTCCTCCTCTAACAGAGTAGGAGTGTATCTGGACTGGTCTGCTGGTACTCTGTCCTTCTACAGCGTCTCCTCTGACTCTCTGATCCACCTCCACACCTTCACCTCCACATTCACTGAACCTCTCTACCCTGGGTTTAGGTTCTGGTCTGGTTCTGCTTCCTCAGTGTCTCTGTGTCAGATAGAGGAGGGAGAGAAACACTCACAACAACTGTTGAAATGATAGTTCACTCTGTACGGGAACACACACACACACACACACACACACACACACACACACACACACACTCACTGTAAATAGTGTCTTCTATGTGTCGGTAACTGAACAGGGTTTGAACATCACACATGTACAAGAACATGGACATTTAATTTGGGAAATTGAATGAATGACACAGAAATAAATGATTCTCATGAATCTGAGAGTCTGTTGTTTGACACCTTGTTTTATTTGGTGTTTTATTCATCTCACTGCTCCAAGCTAAACATCTCTCTTGTTGTCTTCAGTTGTTTCCATCTTCTTCTATTCAAGCAAGCATTGACTTCAACAGAATGTGTTGACTTTAAAGCTCGGGCAAGCTGAGTGACCGAGATCCTCATTTAGAAATGCACTTTTTGTAAAAGAATGACTTGTTTGCTGCTTCCGTTTACCTGGCATACCAGGCATGTATGTTTTGAAACGTAATGTTGGTGAAGCCAAAGTCAAACAACATGCCCCACACTTCCCCCACCCTTGATGTGTGTCCATACAAATAGAAATGCCTGTATAGATGGATTTATACACACACACACACACACGACTGAGAAATGTACACGACATTTGAAAGGTTCACAGATTCATCACCCGTCTGTCTGTGTGTCATTTTGGCCGTGACCCAATCAGAATGACTTTAAACTCTAAAGATGTTTGTTGATCTTTCACAACAAAACATGGGGCTCATAATCTGTGTTTCTCTTCAAGAGGAAACTATTTGCCTCTTTGCAAATTGCATGAAACAATCATGAAAACCTGTAAACAATAAATGACCATGAACTGAATTGAATGTTATTTTCTATCATCAGATTTATTTCAGGGTTTAATCGGTCGACTGTCTACCAAGTGACTAAGTGACAGTATTTTCTGAGTGCTGCTGAGTGAGAAGTCTGACAAGTTCACAACATGAAACTTTCTGCACATGATTTCATTTAGAAGTTGTGTCTGTTTGTCCAGATGAGCTGTGAGCCTCCAACATGCCACGTCAGCAGTTGTAGGAAGTCAGCTGCAGGCCTGGATAGGACATGTGAGGGGATTCAAACCCTCGTCAGTCTAGGGGTACGA
This sequence comes from Hoplostethus mediterraneus, assembly GCA_034670385.1. Lineage (NCBI taxonomy): Eukaryota > Metazoa > Chordata > Actinopteri > Trachichthyiformes > Trachichthyidae > Hoplostethus > Hoplostethus mediterraneus. Next base: position 6,279 of record JAXDDW010000383.1, on the reverse strand, counting down.
TTCTCACCGAGGGTATGAGAGGTCCCCGGCTCAAATAGCGTGGAAGCGAGCCCCTCTAAGAGAGAGCAGGATCTTTATACCTTCAAGTTACACCAACGCCTTCACACAAACCCTCAAAATAACAAGGTGGTAGAAGAGACACAAGTGGAGGAAACCGATCACTTGGAGAATCTGTCGGGCCCCGAGGTCGTCTCCCAGGTGGCATCAGGCGTTTTGTGTGAACCGGATACAGCACGGCATATACAGTATTTACGGTATCCACTACTACTACCGCCGATACATATGTGTGTACTAGCTCTACTACTTCACGTTATCCAGTGTATTCAAGTTTTCCCTGAATCTGTGAGGGAGAAAATGTTCCAGCGGTAGGGAACCTGGATCCGGCGTTCCAAGGTCTTCCCCGAGGCTCTTCCCGGGATGACCGACCAGGATGATATTGGACAGAGAGGAGGAGGAGGAGGAGGAGGAGTTAGAGGAGGAGGAGGAGGACGGGGAGGAGGAGGATGAGGAGAGGACGGGGAAGAGGAAGAGGAAGGGGAGTCAGGAACACAATAAAGGATGAAATCAGAGCGACTGTGGTTGACCATGTTGTCAACATGGGATGAGCATGAGGGAGGCTGGGCAACCGGTTCAACCAAACCTGAGCCGCTGTACTGTTGCAGGTATCAAACGGATATTTAGAAATGAGAAGCGGTAAGTAACTGTAAGTGCTGTAGTCTTACTGGTACAGTCAAATGTCCTGTACTTTCATCATGAGAAGGATCTCTCACTAAAACCAGAGCCATGTAGGGAGAGAGTCGCGTCATCTCCGTTCTCTCCAATGGACCATTTGTTTACAGCAGCGGCGGATCGTGGAGCCTCTCGATCGTTCCCGCAAGTTAGCAGCAAATACTAATGGAGCAGTGGAGTTGCAGCAGAAGAGACCGTTTGTGATGCACTTTTAAAGGGTAAGACGTTGAAACAATCACATTGTATATTATCAGCACATCTGAATCAAATGAACATGCTAGTGGATTATCCCCCACTAAATTAGTAGATTTAGGGTGTCACGGCTCCAGCCCCGGCCCCGGGGTTTCCCTATGTTTTCACCTCCCCTGTCTGTCTGTCTGTCTGTCTGTCTGTCTGTCTGTGTGTGTGTGTAGTCAGACCTCAACATTTTACAGTGCTCTACTTTTTACAGCGGGCTCTTGTGGCCATCTCGGCATTTGCTCTCTCTTTCTTTGTCTCTGTCAAGGTCTCTCACCCACAGGAAAGTGAGGTTAAAAAATCTTGTATCTCTGCCATGTTATGAACTCCAATCACATTTCTAAGGACTAAAACATCGTCAGATCTCACGACCAAGATGGAAAATGGATCTTAATTAATAAAATAAAAGTTGTCTGTCTGTTTGACAGAGAAAAATACACTGACTGACAAACGTTTTATTAATTACTTTAATTAATTATTAATGACTGAATTATGAATGGATTAATGACTCTTAACCAGTTGATCCACCAGGATTACTACTACTACTACTACTACACACACATTTCTAACCTAGTTGCACTACACCATTTCCAGGTGTCTACTCGTCGTACTGTGTGATTCAGTTGTGTGTTAGGACTTTTAACCAGCCTGGTAATAATACGGTAATAACACTACCAACACAACCAGGTGACACGCCTGTCACAGCAGCTGGTGACTGCCTTGCTCAGAGGCACCTTGGCAGTAGTTGTCTTTTCATATCACTGATTTTGAACCATTTGAACATTTGAACATGTCAATATTAAATTAAAAAAAAGTGTTGGACTTATTATTATTTTTATAATTAGCAGTATTATTATTATTGTTATTATTATCATTGTCGTTATTATTATTATTATTATTATTGTTATTATTATTATTACTATTATTATTATTGTTATTATTATTACCATTATTATTATAGTTGTTTCAGTCTCATTTGTGCTGAATTCAACTCTAAACTACATGGTGTCAGATATCGCGATAATTCCCGGCCGACAATAACTAGATCAAGAGAAATGCTCTGATTGGCCTATCGACAGACACGCAAGGGAGATGATTGGTTCTCCTGGTAAACACGGAAGTAAACTTCAGTTTTGTCGGCGGGCTAAAACTAGCCGATGAAGAAGGTACAAGCGGAAACATTTAGCACGTTTTGAGTCATTTCTTCACCCGTTTTCCTCACCGGTTAAGATACGGAGCATCAGTAGAGGGAAACACGGCTGACGGTAAAGGCAGGTGGGTGGGCTTTACTTTGAAAATCTATTTTTCAATCACGTCGGCGTGTTAGTTAGCCTGTTAGCCGTTATTGGTTAATTCATTCACGGTACAGCTCTCCGCGTGCTAACGGACCAGTCAGTAACATGGCATCTACCGGTAACATTTAAAGTGTAGTTCTAAAATAAGACTCGCTATTTGAAAAGAGAGGTTGAACAACAAGTCCTGTTTCTGGTGACCCGCAGCGGGACGGTTAGTTAGTTAGTTTCTCTAGTTAGTTTCTCTAGTTGGTTTGTCTGAACCAGAGAGGAAGGTTTCCGTGTTTTAGTTGGTTGGTTGGTTAAGATAAGATAAGATAAGATAAGATAAGATAAGATAGACTTTATTGATCCCGCCGTGGGGAAATTCACGCGTTATGGCAGCTCATAACAATAGAAAACAGAATAGAATAGACAATATAGTGCAAAAAAACAAGTGTGCAAACAATAGAGTGCCATAAGAAAAAGAAAAAGATAAACAAGGAGTATTAACAAATTAAATATTAAATATTAAAAGACTGTATGCAGCTTAGATAACAAAAAGTGTATTATGGGAGAGACTGTAGGCCTATAATATATTGCTATGGCTATATACATATTTACAAGGTGGTGGAGGGGGAGATGATTGACTGGTTGTTGGCGGGAGGGGGGGAGGGGGGGGTATTGCACAGTTCTATATAAGGGAGGAAAGATGAGGACTAGACTGTTGAGTTGAACAGTCTAACAGCGGTGGGGATGAAGGACCTGCGGTAGCGCTCCTTCCTACACTGAGGGTGACGGAGTCTGCCGCTGAAGGAGCTGCTCAGGGCCTCCACTGTCTGATGCAGTGGGTGAGAGGTGTTGTCCCTGATGGAGGTCAGCTTGGCTAACATCCTCCTCTCACCCACTTCCTCCACAGAGGGCAGTGGGCAGCCCAGGACAGAGCTGGCCCTCCTGACCAGCTTGTTCAGTCTCTTCCTGTCCCGGTCAGTGCTGCCCGCTCCCCAGCAGACCACAGCGTAGTGAATAGCAGAAGCTACCACAGAGTCATAAAAGGTCCGTAGCAGGGGCCTGCGTACTCCAAAGGACCTCAGTCTCCTCAGAAGGTGGAGGCAACTTTGGCCCTTCTTGTACAGGGCGTTAGTGTTGTGTGTCCAGTCCAGTTTATTGTTGAGGTGAACACCCAGGTACTTAAAACTGTCCACCATCTCTATGTCCAAGCCCTGGATGTTCACCGGTGTGAGGGGTGGTGCCTTCCTCCGGGGGTCAATCACCATCTCCTTCGTCTTACTGGTGTTTAAGCACAGGTGGTTACGCTCACACCAGTCCACAAAGTCCATGATGACTGACCTGTACTCCAGCTCATTCCCCTTAGACACACAGCCAACAATGGCTGAGTCGTCAGAGAACTTCTGGAGATGACAGCTGCTGGTGGTGTGGGTGAAGTCTGATGTGTAGAGGGAGAAGAGGAAGGGAGAGAGGACCGTTCCTTGGGGGGCCCCAGTGCTGCAGACTACCCCATCCGACACACAGTTGCGCAGTCTCACATACTGTGGCCTGTCGGTGAGGTAGTTGATGGTCCAAGCAGTCAGCTGTTCATCCACTCCTGCACTCTTCATCTTCCCTCGCAGCAGCGTCGGTTGAATTGTGTTGAATGCGCTGGAGAAATCAAAAAACATGATTCTCACAGCGCTCCCAGCACTCTCCAGGTGGGACAGTGATCGGTGCAGTAGGTAGATGATGGCGTCATCCACCCCGATGTTCTGCCTGTAGGCAAACTGCAGCGCGTCCATCGCTGTGCTCACCACAGAGCGAAGGTAGCTGAGGATGAGCCTCTCCATGGTCTTCATCAGGTGGGAGGTCAAGGCGACAGGTCTGTAGTGGTTTGGTTCCTTGGGATGTGTGATCTTAGGAACTGGAACCAGGTTCACACTGACCAATCACAAGACAAATGGACAAACTAAACAACTCATTACATTTTGATGAACTACTCTGTATTTCATCCAACTGACTCGACTGTACTCTACTGTGTCTCTCAGGTGGACCTGCCAATGTCTGCTGTAGTGCCCCCCCGTGGTGAAGGTGGCGGGGGGATGGCGGCGCTTCACCTGCAGTGCCCGCTCTGCGGCCATTTCTCCAAGAGCCACGCCCACCTGCTGGCCCACACGGCCGCCGCCCACCCCGCCCAGCTGGACCACATGGCGGTGGGTCGCCTCGGCAACATGGTGGTCTACCAGAGCACTGCCCGGCTGTTCCACTGCACGGACTGCTTTTACACCACCAGAGAGTTCACCAAACTGTACGACCACATCATCTCCAAACACTGCATGGACGGAGAGGGGGAGGGGGAGGGGGAGGGGGGCGATGCTGGGAGTGAGGGAGGGGAGGGAGGAGAGAAGGCCGACAAGACAGGAGAGGAGAAGGAAAAGGACGAAGGGAAAGACAAACCTCTCAAGAGAAAGAGGAGTAGTGAGGGGGAGGAGGAGGAGGAGAGGGAGGGCAACAATGAAGAGGGCGCCGACCATCAGCCGGACTCCGGTAAACCCGACGGCGGCGATGACGGCGGCGCCGGCGACGGCATCTTGCTGTTCGACGGCGCCGGCTACCGCTGTCTGATCTGCGGCTGGAGACACAAACTGAAAGCTCTGGGGATCAACCACGTGGTCCGGAGACACGACATCCCCAAAGCCTACGCCGCCCAGGCTGTCAAGCGAGACGCCGCCGCTGCTGCCGCCACCACAACCAGGCTGAGCCAGGCCGGCACAGCCGAGGAGGACGAGGCCAACAGCGAGCTCCTCAAGGAGGAGATGGAGGCGACGGCCAAGGTGGTTCGCTTCATCACCAACCGCTTCGTCTGCCTGATCTGTGGCTGGAAGACCAAACTGAAAGGTACTTATACTACATATAATACTAATACTACTACTACTACTACTACTAAACAGATGGAGGGTTAATAAACATGTAGTCAGGGAAAACAGGACCTTTAGAGGAGTAACGTCCTCACCAGGAGCTGAACCTCCTCAACGTGGAGCAGCTCAACCTCAACTCCTTTACTACTGAGTTACCTGGTTCAGACAGTCAACTAGTTCTACTAACTAACAGACTCCAGATCAGATCAGTAGGCTGAGAAGTAGAGCCCGACCGATGTGTCCCGATTTGTATAATAAACAAGTAAGTATAATAAACAAAACAACGCTGATTATTTATCTCGTCTGTTTGAACGTTGTAGTTGTTCTTTACTAGAATGATCCAGTAGGGGGAGCTCTAATACAAGGGTGAGCAGCGAGACGTCCGCACACATTCAATTGGCGAGTTTAAAGCCCCAGGAAACTTGAAATACTAAAAATGAATATATGATCTCAAAGTTTAGTGTCTAATTAATCATCCACAAAAATCTGAGTGAAAATAAACGTTCAGAAATATTAGAAAACCTCGTTCAAAAACATCATTTAGCTGTTTTCATTTCTCGGGACTGTGTAGGCATGTCACATCAGGATTTGATTGACATCCTGACATGATGGATAGCTCCGCCCATGTCAAACTATCAAGCTGTTGCACGTGTTGGGGGCGGGACAACTGACTGATTGTTTAATGATTGGATGAATGAATTCTCTGCGTCATAAATCTCATCTGAACGAGGTTTTCTAATATTTCTGAAAGTTTATTTTCACTCAGATTTCTGTGGATGTTTAATTAGACACTAAACTTTGATATCATATATTCATTTTTACTATTTCAAGTTTCCTGGGGCTTTAATATATTTAATTCAATCTTTTACATTTTTATCTATCAAAAAGTTTATTTTAATTTTTTTGTTTGCTTATAAGTTCAATGTTCAAATATAGAAAATTAAATAAATACGTTTTTCAAATAGATTTGAAAATTTTGCACTTTTTGACAAAACATCGGTCAAAACATCGCAAATCTAAATCGGGATCGGTCGGGCTCTGACGATAACGCTGTGTTCTGAGACAGAGGGGGCGGGGCTTGTTTCCCAGTGGAGGGGGGAGCTTTTTGTTTTCCCAGCCTGCCTGGCGTGCAG
>JAXDDW010000382.1:0-27721 GCA_034670385.1 Hoplostethus mediterraneus | reverse complement strand
GTGCAACAACAAGATTACCCAAAATAATCAATAATCTGTATCGATCAGCGGCAGAACGTAGCTCCTTCTACGTAAGTCGCCAGTAAAGTGTTTCTCCACCTACACGTCGAACCCAGGTGGATGCAAAATGGCACTTTTGTTTTGTCCAAAGGCATTCTGGGAAATGTAGTAAACCATTAACTGAAGCAGAAGAAGAGGGACAGGTGGAGTGGGGTGAATGTGCAGCATCGGCTTTTAGACTGGATTCTGCCTAGTGCAGCTTTAAGGCCTCAAACTGTCTGAATCAGGATGACTGTCTTCCAGAAGGTGCTGTGATCCTGGAGAGTCCTGTCCTCCCTGTGATGGAGGGAGATGCTGTGACTCTTCGCTGTAGAAACGACTCGCTGAAGACGACTCCCTCCAACCTCCCAGCTGACTTCTATAAAGATGGCGTCCTCATCAGGACCGGGTCTACAGGAGAGATGACCATCCAGAGCATCTCCAGGTCTGATGAAGGTCTCTACAAGTGTAACATCTCTAACTCTGGGGAATCACCAGAGAGCTGGCTGGCTGTGAGAGGTGAGACAACCCTCCTTTCTCTATTTTTCTCTTGATCAGTGGTGAAGTCAAGACAACAGACAGCTGGAGGGACGGTTCTTGTGCCGCTTGTTGCTAGGTGGTTTCATGAACACAAAACTCGGGTGTTGCCATCATTTATGGAAGGAACTAAATTTACCAAGGGGATTACCAAAGTAGAATTACTGTGGCCGACTGGGGGGAGGGTGTGGTGATGCATGGGTGAGGCATGGGCTGGATGCAGGATGCAAGAGTTGAGTCAGTGGACCTATCGAGACGGCAATCTGCCCTAATTGGTCACGGTGCTGGACACAGGAAGAGTCAGTCCACCCACGCCTCACCCACGCCTCACCCACGCCTCACCCACACCTCACCCACACCTCACCCACGCCTCACAATCACAAATGAAAGGCAGCAGAGACACCCTGTCTGAGTCTGGGTTTCAGTGTCCCATGAAGGTCTGAACACCAAACAATTCAGTCATTTTTCTGGTATCAAAATGGAAGATCGTACTAAATCCCGCCCCCTCGTTGTGATACACTCTTGTTTTTAACTGCTGGTTGACCTGGTTGAACATGCTGTGGTTTTTCTTGCCTTGTTGTTTTGAAGCTGCTCCTCGGGGGCCAACTCACTTCCCTTCCTCGCACATCGTGCTTCCTGTGGTGGGCTTCAGCCTCCTGCTGGCCTTCTCGCTGCTGCTGTACGTCTGGAAGACACGTAAAGGTCAGACGTTTATGACGTAAATCAAACGTTTGGTGCTCCGCTTTGGCGGATATTGCTCCTGTTGAACAGTCGACAATGAAGTGAAGCTGACGTTTAAATTCTCCATCTCTAAATAATCTGCGTCATTTGAAAAACTTCTACAAAATGATAGCAGACGCAAAACTTAAACAAATTGAAGCAAATATTGGTAGTTGTTTTTATCAGCAAATGGCATCAATGACAGAAATTGCTGCAGATGTATTGTACAGTATTACAGATGTTTTCCCCCAGTATGATTCGTTTCAATCGGAGCTTCAAGGACTGTGTGTCTTTAATACAAATACAAAAGCAAAAAATCACCCAGAACAAAATGGAGCTACAAGATGTTTCGACGGCAACGTCCTTCAGAGTCAGACAGCACCACTCCACCCGCCCACCTGTGAATGCACACCACATATAAAACACACTTAAATCTATACACCACATATAAAACACACTTAAATCTATACACCACATATAAAACACACTTAAATCTATACACAACATATAAAACACACTTAAATCTATACACAACATATAAAACACACTTAAACACCACATATAAAACACACGTAAATCTATACACAACATATAAAACACACGTAAATCTATACACAACATATAAAACACACTTAAATCTATACACCACATATAAAACACACTTAAACACCACATATAAAACACACGTAAATCTATACACCACATATAAGGAATAACATGTGAATCAGAGGTGTCAGGAGTGTTTCAGCTGGGTTGAAGTGAAGAAATAGACTTCCTGAATCTAAAAAAAATCTCATTATTAGGCAAGTTGTTGTTGTTCTTTAGTTTCAGCTCCTGGTGTCATTTTTATATTTGGTGATATTTCACAGAAAGCATTACAGAGCCTTTTTCCTACTGTGGTCCATTTTTTCATCCATCAGTATTTTCCATCAGCATCACAATTTGCCGTTTTCATTCAGCTAAATAAATTTAAAAAAATATATGGATAAAAATTGGACTCATCATAATTCACATAGCATGTTGGGATGGAAACCCTCGTCTAACCCCCAGTCTAACGGTGCTGTGCTGCAGGCCGCGGCGACGCCGACCCCGAAACCGTGACGTACGCTGACATCAGCATCATACAGGGAGCACGGCCAAGGAGGGAGACAGGTACGGAAACACCACACACACACACACACACACACACACACACACACACACACACACACACACACACACACACACACACACACACACACACACACACACACACACACACACACTTATTTAATATAAGCATAGCCAATCGCAGGAAATACGATGTAGGGATGTTTCTATTTTCTTGCCGAACCGAGAGCAGCCATGTTTGCTCTGCTGTCCGTCTCAGCTGGATATTGAATGTCTCATATTATGGAGGACCACATGTACGTTTACTTCTTATTTCTAGTGACACCCTCACACTTGTATCTGTCACATGAGGGTGACGGGTGTCAGATGTCACACCCGTCACCCTCATGTGACAGATAAAAAAAACAGAATTGGGACAAAAGTTGAGCTGCAGTGTGAACGAAGCTTTAGTACAGATGATAAACAGGGAGGAGCGTGAGTGTGTGGTCACATGACTCTGTAGCGCGTGTGCAGGTTGCCCAGGGCAACACAACACGAGTCTTCGTTCCCGCTCCGCTGCTTTTGTATCGGTAGCAACACGAAGCCACGCCCTGTCACAAGCTTTCGGCGCCCTCACTGGTCCTGCTTGGTAACTAGGCGGTAAATTACCATGGTTACGTGAAACAAAAAAACTCTTCTGCCGTGAGAGCGCTTGGTCACGTGAAACTGAGTCATTTTTACCTGCGAGACTAACCCAGTTTCAGTAGTGTGCTATTTATAGATTTATAGTGTTCACTGGTGCGCGTGTGTGTGTGTATGTGCATGTTTTCCAGATGACACACACCCTCCACGTGCTGCACCAGAGTCCTTTTACTCAACGGTCAAGCCAGGTACAGAGTGCTTTTTTAAAATAGTGTAATCTGATTACAGTTAAATGTAATTATTTCGGTTAAACGTGATTAATAAGAAATTCCTTATTAGTATTATTATTATTTAAACGTCTTGATTTCTTGATGTGGTTTGAGATGTTTTCATGTTTGCTCGTCTGAACAGTTTGTGTTTTTGTTTTTTTTGTGTTTTGTCTTTTTCAGTATTTTTCATTTGTTCAAATAAACTGCTTGACCAAGGGAGGAATAAGACCTAAGACACAAGTTGACAGACTTCACAGAGTCACGTCTGGAGAAGACACACACACACACACACACACACACACACACAGCGTATTATTGTCAATGCATCTTATTCCTAAATACTAACATATGTTGTGTGAAACGTTTTGAAAAGTAACAAAAATGCGGGTTGTCCCAAAGAAGACACACCTTACCTTTATTGATCCCTGGGGGGGAAATTCTGTCTTAAAATGTCTTTAAACACACATAAAATTTTGTGGGAAAAACCATGTAGAATTTGTTCTGTTATTGTGTATCGGTGTCGGTCCTGCTGAGCTCTCGGTGAAACTATGACCTAGCATCAAAACTTTCTCTGGGTCCTATTTGTATTTACATATTTACATGGCGGTATCTGTTTAGTCTTCGCTCGGCTAGACTTTCCCACCCACACTCAAAACTTATGACGTCATGGGAATACCTATCACATGACTGTGTTACTTCCTTCTAGAAGTTTGTATACCCGTGTTATGATTAGAGATGTCTTCCTGTCTTGTGGAACGAGACCGTCTCTCTTGGTGGGTAATTTAGGTGATTATTTTTTTTACTATATGGTCATAAAGCAAGTATATATTCTCAAAGTACCAATGATTTTACGTGTAAGTCTTTTGGCAAAATAGCTCAAAATGTCTAATTTCTTAGAGGTTCGCTTTCAGTTCAAATCTGGTTGCATGTGTCATTTTAGAAGAACAATTTTCAGCATAAAAGGAGAATATTTGAGAATCTGCTGAGTATCAAATAGTCACAGATACTTATTTAGCCCAGTAGGTGGCGTGGTGCAACAGTGCATGATGGCTGGTTCTCAACCAAATGTAGGTCAGGGCTGCTCATAAGGGAAATAACACTACAAACAATACAGAATCTGGCAATGAAAATGGCGTAGCGACTCCTTAGGTACATGAACACGTTACATCCACCAACTGGTCTGAGAACAGTGCAGGAGAGGTCATGCCGGCAAAGATTTATCCTCAGGTCATCTCTCATTAATCTCTCATTGAAGACCATCATCATTTAACTTTATTGACAATCAATTTTAATTGTAGTGAACGTCTTTTATTTATATGAATTTATACTTTTTTTACACTTTTCTTTCCCCGTGTCATTCTTTATTTTTTTTGTGGAGAATAATACTGGGGAAGAGTAAAGGGGAGGAAAATAAATTAATAAATAGATAAATAAATAAATACTACATTTATATTTTAACATTTTTATTTTATTTATGTATTTTTTTTCCTACAAAATATTGGTGTTGAGTAAACAACCGGTAACTCCTGGCATTCAGAAATGGCCTCACACAAGTATTGGACAGAAAGGCTTATTTATTGTTAATATATATATTCACAATACACAATATTACCTGACATTACATAAACTCTTAACTGAGCGCTCACACTGATCAACCAAGCGGCTCACAGTGTGAACGCTAAGGTACGGCACAATTTCAGAAATCAAGTAGATCATGAAGAAATATGTTTGTTAAAATTTTAATGCGAAATATGAAAATATTTTCAAACAATGAAATAGTTTAAACACAACAGAACAACAGAGAGTCTGTCAGTCCTGCAACAGCCACAAGGATACAGTTAATGACATTTTGATCTTGAAACAAAAATCTGTTGGTTAGAAAACACATTTAAGGCATGACGATGATGACCATGATAACGATGACGGTGATGGAGGTGATGACGATGATGACGATGATGACGATGATGACGGTGATGACGGTGATGACGGTGATGACGGTGATGACGGTGATGTACCTTTTTCAGGTTACGGCTTCTTGTTTCCTTCAGCTCGAGCTGTCGGCAGAACAGAGAGGACAATGGTTTTATTGGGACCTCTGTCACATGTCAAAGTATCACGTTGCTGTTTTACTTTCGCGAGCTGCTCTTACCTCGAGCTGCTCTTACCTCGAGCTGCTCTTACCTCGAGCTGCTCTTACCTCGAGCTGCTCTTACCTCGAGCTGCTCTTACCTCGAGCTGCTCTTACCTCGAGCTGCTCTTACCTCGAGCTGCTCTTACCTCGAGCTGCTCTTACCTCGAGCTGCTCTTACCTCGAGCCCTTTGTCGGTGGACGTACACGCACACTATGGTGATGATCATGTACTGGATCACCAGCACGACACCGCACACCACCCTGGTAGTAGACAGGGCCGTCACCGTGGGAAGGACTGGAGCTGGGGCGAGGTTTTCTCTGGCTGCAAACAAGCAATCTGATTGGTCAAACACTCTTGAGTTTTATTGATTGGAGACAATGTTGTCGATAATCAGAACAGATTAGATCTTAATGATAAATGATAAAAAAATAACAGCATGCAGCAAAGTAAACTAGTAAATGAATAAGGATAGACCAAAAGGGGAATACTTTCCAACAAATTCAATGCTTGAATCAATTTCAGAATCAATTTCAAATAAATTCAATGCTATATATTATATATTATGAAAATAAAAAATGTGACTGAAAAATATTGAATTGACAATTGACATCATTTGCGGCGTAGCAGAACACACTGAGACAGAATGAATGAATGTAAAATATAAAGAAATAGTTACAGCACGACATGAAAACATGACAAATGTGATAAAATGTGCAGTAGAAATAAATGAAAATATAGCAATGTGAGCAAAGATGCTCTGGACGCAGAAATAATCTCATTGGTTGAGTTAAACATCGGTGGGCGTGACCAAAGAACAGTTTGGTTAACTAGCTGACCTAGATAACTAACTATCGATTGTCTTTTTTTCTAGCTAGTATCAAGAGTGTTTGCTTCATAATATGAACTATTTCCACTTGTCCATTTCACTGAGTTTCACTCTGATGTTCCTTGGTCAGAAACTGGTTCTTCGGCTCATTTGTGCCCATTGAGGTTGAACTCAACCACTGAGATTATCGCCGCCTCCGAGCAATGTTTGAAGTGATGCCTTGGCTGCTGCAGGGACGGGAGAGCGCAGAACATTTGCCTCACCTCTCACAGCCAGCCAGCTCTTTGATGACTCTCCTTTTGTGGGGTGTTTACACCGGTAGAAGCCTTCATCAGACGTGGACACTGCAGGGATGGTCATCCTTCCTGCAGGCCGAGTCCCGATGAAGTAGCTATCTCTGTAGAACTCAGCAGTGAAAGCAGAGGTGGCCTGAACATCATTTTCTTCTTTGTAGGAACAGTTGAGCATCACTTCCTGTCCCTCCAACACAGGATGCACAGGGCTCTCCAGGATCACGACATTCTCTGAACACCATAGAGAAAAAAACCTCGTGTTTCATCCTGGCTTTTCGAGTTCAGAGTGTATTTAGTTGCAGATGGTGCAGTAAGTTAACAATTTTATAAATCGTGCAGGTGAGATAAAAAACGAAGCAATAAGGGGTTATAAAATATCTCATCTCAAAACAAACAGACATCAATATAACAGGAATCTTAATCACATGGTTTGATATGGAAACTTGAAAACAGCAAAAATAAATACATTGTCACTATCAACCAATATGGTAACAACAAACATGTTGTTATTAAAAACATTTTCTGTTGACGTCTGACGATTTTGCCGCGTTTGTTTTTAACATTGCATTGAGTTTGGAAAAGTTCAGCCTCGATCCGTTGGTCAGCCAACGGTTACTAGGGGCGCTAATTGGTTAATGTCCGTCAAAACATTCTCCCTCTCCATCAAACCAGCGGAGCAGGGAGACCTGAACGCACCACAAACTGCAGTTATGCAGCAAAGGGTGTACAAAGCAAGAGAGAAGCACACAGCACTATACAATATACAAGTACGGAAAATAAATGTTATATGTATATAAATTGTTTTTACAAAAATGCAAAAAATATGAGCTTACTAGGCACAGTGATGTTGATGGGACTGCTGCACCCCCCCTCGCTATACTCACACCAGTACACCCCAGTGTCTGATGGGAAGGCATCTCTAATGGAGCAGGACGACTCCCTCGAGGTTCCCCAACCGGACCCGCACGCCGTTAAAGTCCGAAAAGTCGTGTTCCTCCTCACCGTCCAGCCAGAGGAGTTGCCCCGCCCCTCGCAGCTCAGAGAGATGGAGTCATACCGGAAGATCTGAGATCTGTTCGGACGGACGGTCAGAGTGGCTGAGGGAAACGAAAGAATAAAAGATCTGATTTTTTTTAAACCTTTGAGGAGGAGATCTGATCTTTCGTGGTCGTCTAAACAAAGACTCACATCTTTGCCAATTTGATGAGTGATTCAATTTAAAGTTACTGCATTTTCAAAAATTCCAGTAATCGCAACGCAACTGGACTTGGCTCCGTCCAATCAGACCAATTTGCAGCACTGGAACCTCTCCACTCAGAAGGTTGACCTCAATGATGCTGTCGACCAATCAGGGTCCAGCATTGTGAGGACTTAGTTTGCAAATGCATTCATTGATAACTGAACTATTTATTTGGAAATCATCATGAAGAACATTAAACACTGGATACTAAGGGGCCATAAAGTGACAGGTTTGCCACCCGAGTGTGCCTACATCGCTGTCAGATACGGAAGTGGTCAGTTGTGGTCACATTGTGACGCAGTCTGAACAAAATCCAGTCATGAGGTGATGCGATGTAAAGAAATGGATAGAATGGGGGAAATGTAACACAGACACAGACTGTAATAACTACAGTTTCACAATTTCATGACATACACTGATGTTCTCCCTACAGTGACATCTGAAAACTCTCAAAATATAGAAATACAGGTGCAATTACAGTCAAAGAGGTAAATATTTGTGTCACAAGACCAGATATGAGCAACACAAGATTGAGAATCACCGAGAAAGAGAAAGGAAGTGGAAGGCAAAAACAAATATAAAACTGGTTGGAAGAAAATTATGATGCGTGAGTATCAGGTATCATTACACTATATTACTACACTGTAATACAGGTAAATTAGGAAAAAATAGAATAAACAAGGAAGAGAGTATATTTCTCTATTTCAGAGTAATTTACCAGCCAAGTAGGTTTTTAGATAGGTCACTCAAATAACGGTAATATTCCGCCACTATGCTACAACTGGAATCAGTAAAAGAAGAGAAGGGAAGAAGATGAGAGTGAGGATAAAGAGAGAGTATGAGGCAAAATGGTAAAAATGAGTTTCTCACAGAGTATTAGGCAGAGTGAAGCGGCGTCCATCCTGTCTCGATGCTGCCTGTCTTTCTGTACGTCACTGAAATCTCTACCCACATCCTGACCTCTCAGAGGAAATGATCTTAACCAAGCAGGTTGAACAGTGAGCGTATGTGACAGGTAACCATTTGAAGGTTTTGTTTCTAAAACTCTCTGGATTCCTGCATTCACAGCTTTTCAAATATGGTCTGATCTTCATCTATAATAATAAATAAATAAATAACAATTGTATTTGTTTGTGTCTTTAATGAAGATATTGTTCCATCATTCACAGTCTAGGATGTGAGCCTCTAGGATGATGACTATAATCCATCTATAAAGTGAAACAGCAAAAACATGTTGTTGTTGGGGCTCATAAGGCTGGAAGAGGCAGGTAGTGTACAAATCAGAAATCCAGTCTGTTGCTGCTCAAGGAGAAGAGAAGGCTAAAGTAACAGGTAAAGATCTGCAGGCATCTCCTGAACTCGCTAATGTCCATGAGTCTACCACAAGAAAAACACTGAACACGAGTGGCATTCACTCAACGCCACCACAGAGGAAACCACTGCTCTCCAAACAGCATCGAAATATGTTTGCCAAAGACCACCTAGATGTTCCACAATGCAACTCAAACAATTGGACAAAAAGGGAACAACGCTGAATATAGTGTGGGCCATATCGTTCAAGCTCAGTAGAGTGGGTCAGTATCCATGGTCAGGGGCCCCTATAGTTAGGAGTATATCGTGCAGGGTATCACAGATTTTTCAGTGAAAAGATTTCGAGACTCAATAATAGGTTAAATGGCTAGACTAGACTTCTTCTGCAGTGCTCTCATACGTGCATCTCATCCATCTCATCCATCTCAGGTTTAGGTGCCTTTCTTTTATCACAGCCTTGGTGAGTACCGCCACCTACTGGCCGTCTGGACCAATACAACATCCAGAACAAGGTCAACACATTGGCTTTTCATAGATGCAGGAAATGCAATGCGCCATAAACTGGTGTAATCTTTTACAACATGGAGGAGTGCTGGTTGAATATTAACTTGTTAAAACAAATACACAATAGACTTATGAAAATGAACTATAGTACTTCTAATAGGAAAACTACAGTAGTATAGGAGAGATAAAGTACCTGAAGCACATTATAACTCTCTATAAAGTCATACATTGAGATACAAATGCCATAAAATACTCTAAGGTCACTATAAACTCACTATTGACCAGAGACACATTTTACAACACGTCTCTATAGGAATATTATAGGAATATTAGTGTTTCCTGTTAGGGGAGTTTTATTAGGGCTACATCTGCTGCGGTCAGGCAAGCGCCTCCGTAGTCACACTGCCAAAACACAGAGACTGAGATGGAGTTTCTTTCCTCAGGCCATCAGGACTGTGACCTCTGACCTCACCAGGACCCCCACCAAGACCCACACACTACCCCTCTTACACACACACACACACACACACACACACACACACACACACACACTTAGGTAATGACATAATTTATATTACACCACATACATACATTCCTCATATTTCTCATATTACTAGAATTTTTGTGCTCTTACTGTAAATATTGTGTTGTTTTTTATATAAGAGCTCTCACTGTAATACTGTAAATATTGTGTTGTTTTTTATATAAGAGCTCTTGTTGAGCATTGCCACTTGTGCACTGCACTGCAAACCCCGTGTGTGTGTGTGACAAATAAACTTCTTGAATCTACAAAATGAGCTATAGGGCATTTGAAGAAAAAGGACAAATGATTGCTTGAGTTTAAAAAAAACAAAAAACATTTATGTTTTTGAAATATTTGCTGATGAGCTTTAAGAAATGTTTTTTTGTTTTTGTTTTTTCAAACATGCTGTTTTCAGACCTCTAGTCAGATAGTCTTTTTCTATTGAGAATTGAATGTTATAATTTGCTGAACAATATTACTACAAATGACAATATTCTAGGTTGACAGACGTAATCTCTGTAAATCAGAGGGAATATACCGACAATGAGAATGAATTTGTTTTCACCTGTCTGGGAGCTACTGCAATTGTAAATTGTCAGGATACATTGACGCTCTAGATCATATAAACAATACAATGCATTGACATTTCAATCTTGCTGTTAATGAAAATTCCTATAAAAATACAATGTTATGCCCCGTCTAGGAGAGTGTCACTAAAGGCATAACATAAGTTGGACCCTCCGTTTCCACCTCCAAAAACCAACCACAAACAACTTAATATATAGAGCAAAAGGTGATTATTTAATCGTAACACAAAACTGAAGCACAGGCTTCAGAGTGGACCAAGGCCAAAACAATAAACAAAACAAAGCTGCTTCAGGTAAATCCTCTACAATCTGAAAATAAAAAGAATTTAAGTACAGAGGACTACGTGTACTTCCTTTCCTAAATCAAAACACAGGAGAAACAACTTACAAAGTGAATGGCAGTCCACTCCTACTGCTTCCAAATCTAACGAAAATGCACTTAACAGCTATCAAACTTACACAGAGCTGCACAATCACAGAGCTAAAACAGTCTAAACTCGGGATGGGAAATCAAATCAGCTGCAGGCACTCCGTCATCGGCCAAACAGGAATGACCACGTTCTCCTGGCGCATTCCTGATCTCATGTGGACACGCACACTCTAACAAGGACATTCACAAATGCATACCAAAAATACGAGGGTCGTAAAATGCAATTATCATTTTTTTTGTTTGCAATGTTTCCCCAGTCAGTCACTTACTAGCCGTGTTTAACTATCTTTGTTACCATTGGAATGTTTCAAAATTCCGGTTATTTTTTTGAGCAATGGCGGAGTGATATCTAGAGAGCGGCTAGGTGTGCTAGTGTGGTTTTGCGACCAATCAGATTGCCTGATTGGCAGATTACCTTTCCTTTACTGGCCTTAATCATAACAGAAAGAGAAAGTGATTCCTTCATTCAGTGAGTCATTTCGACTGCGTATCTTTGGGCACTGACAACATGAAAACTCTGTACTTTTACGTTTACTATTTTATTTGTGTAATTTAAAAAGCAATGACTTAGCTTGCTGGTGAAAACTTGAGCGCCCTTTATTCGGTGTATTGATTTGATCATGAACTTGGTGGTGATCGTTTTGACGCTTCTGCTCAGTGCCGCAGACCGCCCAGGTAAAGTCATGTTATTATTATTATTATTATTATTATTATTATTATTATTATTATTATTATTATTATACATAGTGAAACGAATTTCAATTCCAATTCCAACATTGATGTTACAGTTCCAGATTTGAGACATAAATTGTTACAGCGTTACTTTTGTTACGACCCTTTCATGTCACATTTTACTTTAAAAACCCAATGTTATTACTTTTGAATGAGTAAAGAGGAATATTCCAGTGTTTCAGAGTGAACCAACAGAAAATGAATGGCTTATTGCCTGGAGGACTTTTAATGTGATCCCAATGATCTGACACTACTTCCGCAATGATCAGAACGACTCCAAAGACATTCTTTGCTTTCATGTTGTTGGATAAACTTAGATCGAGACAGAAGTCCTTTTAAATCAATCATGAATTACATGAGCACATTTATTATAAAACAGAGAACAAGACAATACAGGACAATACAAAACAATACTGAGCTCAGGAGAGATGCGTACACGTAGACGAGCGTACGGATCTCTGCCATAGAAACATCAGGGAAAAGTTTATATAGCTAAAGGAAACAATAAAGGGGATGAATATGCAAAAGCGCTATCTACTAGGGGAAGGACTAGAAGCTGACGAAAAGCATTGACGCAACCAGTGAGGTCACAAGGTTAAGCGGAGCATGTGTCTGGGTAAACAGAAGTAAAAGGTAATAGGGAGGCTTTCCGGATAGTACCGGTTCTTGGGACTCTGTGTTAGGATCTGACCCGACCTGTGGCCTGTATTGCCAGGCACTGGTTGTTCTTCCCACAGTTAGGATTAGGCACATCCTGCACTCCCAACTATGATATGTGACCATTGAAAAGACTATTGATAAGACATGCACCCAGACACCTCGGTGCCTCACCATGTGTGACCCAACAAGTGCATACACTAAGGCCTAATGAGGATAAGCAACTATAAAACATAGGGGATAACAGTACTAAGGATAAACAAGAATATCAAAGGTAACATACGTAAATTCTCCCACACATGTAAATATACAAAAGCTGCCAGACAGGAAACATAAAGGCCATCAGATAAAACCTACTTTACACTGGTGTATTAAACTATGTATTGTATGTGTATGTTGTATGTGTATGTGGAAACACAAAGTACACAATAATACCATGATTGTACTTCCCATGCAATTAATTTAATATGTGGATATAACAATAATAATGATAATAATAATAATAATAATAATGATTATATATGTAAGGAAGTATTTAGATGTTTAAAAAGTAGGCTAAACTTGTTTGGACTTTGTTACAAATGACTGCATTGATTGAGTCTTTACTAATCAGGTCTAAATGTTCTATTTGTTTTTCCAGTTTATCCTGTTTCACCGCAGACAATAGTGGCAGTAGTTGGTAAGAATGTCACCCTGCCGTGTCACCTGGAATTCAATCCAACAGTTGCATGGATGATCCCTATTGACAAATTTGTCCATGTTTATCGAGATGGAAGGAAATATCTTGATGATCAGGAGGACAGATTCAAAGATAGAACATCCCTCTTCGATGAGGAAATTACCAAAGGAAATTTTTCACTGAAACTCTCCGGAGTACAGTTGTCTGATGAAGGAACATACACCTGCAACATTCGACTAGAGAACAGTTGGGCCAACAAGTGTTTAGTTGTCCTCAAAGTTGGTAAGCACATGGAAGCTAATGCTGTCGTTAATTTTATTTTTTCATGTGGAGCAACCTCATTTTCAATTATTAAAAGTGTTAGTAAAAGTGTTTTTTTTTTTAGCATTTTGTAACTCTCAATAGCTGCATGTACACTGAGTAAACTATCTGCGGTAGTGTTTTGAAGAATAGTAGGTGACTGAAGCCCTTGGTTGAGACTAACATTTTTACAGATCCTGATAAATTGGAGATGCAGCATTTTGGAATAGAATTCCTCGAATTATATCATTTTTTAGCAAAACGTGAGCAAAATTGAGAATGAAACCCTTCAATGATAGCCTGCATGTCTGAATCTATCCTCCTGACTACTTGAACTGTTTTTGTCTGTGTTGTTTGAGCAGAAAAGGTGTCAAGTGAGTCCAGAGGTGGAACGAGAAAAAGTCCACCGAGTCAAACAAACAATTCTGGTAAATACTTTGATCTGTCATTCTTTCTGAGTACAAGACAAAGAGGATTGTGGGAGTTGTCTAGCTAAGGTGTAAAGATTCAGACCTGGGACCAGGTGAAGGTTATCAGTGACCTGGTAGGAAAGGAAACCAGCAGTACTCTGGACCCTGAGGAGTCAGACAGAAATATCTCACCCCTCACTGACTGACTGATATGACGATATGGACAAAATTCTATAAAACATCTTGTAGTGCAGCTTTAAGTACATAGTTCAGTTTGGTTTCAAGGAATGATAGCGAAGCCTAGAAACCTTTGCCGGTCAAAGTTTAACAATTGCCTCGCGTGAAAAAGTGAAATTCAATTGCCATGGGATCCCTTTAAAAGACAATAATAAAATAATTGTAATTACTTACATTACATACAACCTCTTATCTATAAACTTTCAGGTGGTGACAACAGTGGCATTGGCACTGGCATTGGCATTGTCACTGGCATTGGCATTGTCGTTCTCGTTCTCGTTGGCGTTTGTCTTAGTAAGTCACACATTTCTTTTCCCCAAATTTTTATCATTGACATTCAACCCCTTATCATCCAATTTACTGTATTATTGAAACTCCTCCTTACCTCCTCATCCTCCTCAGTATTATTCACCTCTTCTGCAGTGTACCACCTCACCTTAGGTGTATACCACCTGCCTTCAAACAGTATAAACTCTGGATAACATATTATAACTGTTTTCTTTGTCCTCACAGAAAGAAAAGGGGGGGCGGGGCAAGACGTGGAGCCCAATGAGCGGGACAGCCTGAACACACCAGGAAGTCGAGTCTACTGCACACTGACTTCCCCTCTAAAACACTAGAGCGCCTCCTCCCAGCTCAGGTTTGTTGGTGAAAGTGGGACTGCCACTGTGGGACGTTCACTCTGCTCCGTTCTATCCATCGACCTTTGTCTTATCGGACACACAATCAGCCTTAATTGGCCGGTGTCCAGTGCTACATAGAGCATAAAATACATTAAAAAAGTAAAAGAAATACAGAATGAGATAAAAAGAGAGAATAAAAGCAAGTAGAATTGTAAGATACCCTGTATATGATATGATATATGGCTTTTGTGTTCAGATCAATCAAGAGAAACTATTGCCTTATTGTGACTCGACCCAAGGGACTACTGTTTGACCTGTAATGACTTGTATATTTGGACTTGTTTAACTTGAAGGTTTAATGATCCTGCACTCTCATAGAGGGGCAAAGAAGTACTTGAATGCTGATTGAGCCGTTTCCTGATCAGGTGCATCATGGGAGGACAGGAGGAGGAGTACCGAGGCCTGGTGGAGGACTTTGTCACCAGCTCAACGTCACCAAAACAAAGGAGATGGTAGTGGACTTCAGGAAGACTAGGGCCCAGCTGACTCCAGTCTCCATCCAGGGGACTGATGTGGAGACGGTTGGGTCCTACAAGTACCTGGGAGTTCACCTGCACCACAAACTGGAATGGACCGGCTACACCGAGGCCCTGAACAAGAAGGGCCAGAGCCGACTCTACTTCCTGAGGAGGCTCAGGTCCTTCAACATATGAGGTTCTCCGCTGCATATGTTGTACCAGTCGGTTGTGGCCAGCGTCATCTTCTTTGCGGTGGTGTGTTGGGACGCTAACACCAGGACCGAGGATACCAACAGACTGAACAAACTGATCAGGAAGTCTGGCTCTGTTGTGGGCATTAACCTGGACACCCTGGAGGAGGTGGAGAGAGAAGGATGCTGGCCAAACGTCTGGCCATCATGGAGAATGTCTCCCACCCCCTCCATGACATGGTGATGAAGCAGCCGTAGACTGATCCCACCACGGTGTGACAGAAAACGCTACAGGAAGTCTTTACTGACGTCTCCCCTCCCACTCTACAGCTCAACTGAGGACCTCAGCACTTAACACCTAGCACCCTGCACTTTCATGACATTACCATTCCTTATCTCTGTATACATGAACCATCCATTCTTTCTGCTTATTCATAATAAAATATATAAATAAAAAAATAAAATAAAAATAAAATATATAGTATAGTAAAATATATAGTATAAAATATACTAAGTATTTTTTAGTATTTTTTTTTTATCTTCTTCTATCATGCTTGATTAAATGATCACTCAAACAAACAATGATTACTTTCATTGGTCATTGACTTCTTTGACAGAATTCCACAACACACTTAATAAATACGCTGTTGAACTTGACATATATACTTTTAAGGGATATTGTGAGTCTCAGAGAACAAAACAACAAACACCTCCACCAAACCACAATAGTTTCCATTCACTGTAAAAAATGATATTCACGTCTTAAAAATCTTAAAATCGTACTTTTCTTTAAAACAAGTGAACATATCTGTAGGATGAGATCATTTCACCCGTTTTCAATGCAATTGCAATTCAATTTTTGAGTAACAACCTAGTTTGTTAAGATGGACATTTTTGCAGTACAGCCCTTGTGGGTTTTTAGCGAGTGTCATGTGTTTGTTTCCACTTCCGACAAATGACACCTAGTTTCATTACAGACACTCTCCACACATTTCAACCTGGTGAACAACGATTATTTGACCTAGAAAATCAATGCCATTGATTGCTAAAATTATGAAATATTTGTACTCTCTTTGCAATTAAAATGTTTACCATCACATATAATAAGAATGAATACAAATGTGAACAATACAAATGAAAAAGAACAAACTACTGAAGGGCAAATGCACAGAATAATCAAAACATTATATTATATTTAATTCACAGATTACAGCAAGTGCAACAGAAGAATAAGCTTCACTTCTTAGATCACCAACATTTCAGAAGACAAAAGTCAGATTTTTCCCTTGAAAGTCACATGAGCAAGCGGAGGAGGATTTCAGTATAAATGTGGGGATCATAATCTATCAAAGCAGAATAACCTGTCTTCATGAAACCTTCACATGTAGGAGCCTTTTTGGATCTGTAGATGAGGTTTACGTGCAGCCCGTGCATTCTGGTTCATGTCCTTGTTTCATTCACTTGATTTCCGAATAGGTGGGAGACAGATTTATGTTTTATGTTATGAGAGTGCTTTTATTTTGAAAGCTTTACCTGTTACCTGTTAGTTACTGTAATTAATATGGTGTCCCAGGTTGCTCAATAGGACGTGAGCGTAGGAGGACGCCTGCACAAAAGGTGTTCAACCAGTTTTTTCATATCATCACCTGCAGCGTTGCCTGTTGGAGCGTGCCTGAGCGTGAACGATTCAACTCAACGCTGGCGGCATTCGATGTTGCAGGTCGGCTGCTGCTGAACTCCAAGGACGTTAGAGGTCAAAAGTGGAAATGTATCCACTTGTAACTGTTAGGGCTGTACAGACATTTCCATTATGACATCATCGCTGCCTCTTCCCTCCTCGTCTGTCTGAGCTGTTGGTGAGCAGAAAGAGAGAAACCACGTTATTGAAGCTAAGTTAGCGTAGTTGTAGTATAGATGGGTATAGGTGTGATCAGTCTTCAGAGTGAGAACACTGTAGGTAGTCTTGTGAAGGTGCAGGGTTAGCACAGGTTCTGAACAGGTGCTCATCCTACAAAGCACAAGGGATAGGAGACTGGAGTCAGGTAGATCATGCTGTGTAGACACCTCCAGGGGTTTCTCACCTCTAGCCCTGTCTCGGCATATGAGCCCCAGTATGACGGTGGACAGCAGGTAAGGCGTCGCCACCACTAGATGGCACACCAGCCTGAGGACTGACAGGAGAGGAGCTGGAGACGGAGTTGGAGTTGGATTTGGATTTGGATTTGGAGTTGGAGATGGGAGTAAAACTATAGAAAGAAATACAATTCATTGAACTAACCCGATCGTCCATGTGAAAGTCAACCGAGACACAAATGCTTGTTTATTCACATGTTGAACACAGAAAGCCACGTTTACTTCTAGTATGTTCTATAGTATGTTCCTCATACTTTGATTGATTGGTTGATTCTTGATTCCTTTTTGACATATTTTGCTCTTTTGACTTGTTAAGCTTGTTTAATTTGAACTCTATATTACACTGTAGATGAGTCAACCATGAAATATTTAGCTCAATTGCACTATTACTTGTGTATTGTAAGGGCAGGCAGCATGAAGACAGTTTTGATAAAAGTGGTCAACGTTGATCACGGTCATTTCATTTGGGTTTATTATCATTTTGTCGATACATAATATCTTACTGCAAATAAAATATCCATATATTTCACATACTTTTCAGCACTAAATAAGTAATTGCAGACTACGTTTCTCACTCACCTCTCACAGCCAACCGGCTCTCTGGTGAGTCAGACTCAGAGATGCTACACTTGTAGAGACCTTCATCAGACCTGGAGACACTCTGGATGGTCATCTCTCCTCTAGACTCGTTCCTGATGAGGACGCCATCTTTATAGAAGTCAGCTGGGAGGTTGGAGGGAGTCGTCTTGGTTCTACAGCGAAGAGTCACAGCATCTCCCTCCATCACAGGGAGGACAGGACTCTCCAGGATCACAGCACCATCTGGAAAACAATAGTCATAATACTATTGACTATTGACTAGTCCATAGATGCAATGTTACAGTTGAGGAGTTCATCTCCACAACACTATATATCCAAGGCAGGCAACTTCTCATGTTCTGGTTTAACTTCAATACCCAGAAATCCTGTAAGTGATGCTTTATACCAAAGATACTGAAGAGACGAGCAATGAGAAGATCTAAAGTTGCTGCTGTTCAGAGACAGTTTGGACGTCTTGTTTGATGAGAAAGGACCAAACCCAACACCTGAAATGCTATTGGGAAGATAGGGCAAATCTACAGGGTGTGAATTTTCTGTTGCAGACCAAATTTGTGATGTAGGCTGTTGTAAAAATGAGTAAGTGAAGCTCAGAGTTTAACTGGTGGAACAAATTGCTTGGTACCGGTGACAGTGATGGTGACACAGTTGCTCCTTTCCCCGTTGGTGGCCTCACACCAGTAGCGCCCGCTGTCTGACGGGTAGGTGGTGTCGATGGTGCAGCCGGACCCCGAGGAGGACGAACCCCAGCCGGAGGAGCACGGCCGGACCCCCTCGGCTGAAGTGTTCCTCTTCACCATCCAACCACTGGAGTTGAACCGGCCCGAACAACTCAGAGACACCGAGTCGTACCGGAAGAACTGAGACCTGTCAGGAACGACACGCAGAGAGGCTGGAGGGAGGGAGGGAGGGATGAAGAAAAAAAGGGGGAAAAAAGATGGAGGAACAAAAGGATAAAGAATGGAAAGAGAGAAGAAAGGATGACGAATGAAGGAAAGAGTGTGACAGGAAGGAAACAAAGAAAAGGCCATAATAAAGAAAGGTAGAGAGAAATTGAAAAAGAGACAGAAAGAAAGAAAGAAAGAAAGAACGAAAGAAAGAAAAGGATGCAGAAAGAAACCGATCAACAAACTATGAAACGAAGAATCAAACAAAGTGAACAAATGAAACGAACCCAGAGAGACCAACCAGTGACCGTGAATCCTAGAAGAAACGTATGTAAGTAAGTGTAAGTAAGTAGAGCGACAGGCAGAGAGATGCCGGGCACTTTAAATAAAGCTAATAATGAAGTTAATAAAGTTGCACACGAGTGAGCTCATTTCCAAAAGGTACTCACACAGTAGCAGGCAGAACGGTGTTAGCTCCATCTTGTCTCGCTGCTGACTGAGAGTCGAGTTGACCACTTCCCGAGTTCAGAGAACCACCGTGAAGGAAACACCCCCCTCACACCTGCCATCGCTGTCGGGCCTCACCAGTCAGTGTTTTGATGTACTCACTTCCCCCTCAACCAGCCTCGGCCACTTCTACTTCAGTTAGAGATTTCCTATGTTTCCCAGAATACCTTTCGACAACCCCTGGAGAAGTGTTCAAGTCAGTCATCAGATGTCTCAGGTCAGTTAATGAAAGAATGAATGAATTTGTATTTTTGTGTCAAGTGGCCCGGGAAATACTGCCTATACAACTGTTGCAGCCATTATATATGTTTGGTTATTGATTATTTACTGTTTATTTGTTGTAATTGTCTTTTGAACACAGAAAGGCATATAGGTGAGCTCACAGGTGAAGGTGAGAGTGATTGCAGGTGATTGAGACCAGGATGAGCACACAGTTTTTGACCGTGTATCCATGCACACGCCTTTGTTCTGTTGTATTGCTTTATAATTAGAATAAACAGTCTTAAACACTACAGAAGTTGTCTGTATTGAGTTCACACGTCCAAACTTAGTTTTCCCAGTCTAGCAATCCCTCAGTGACTTTGAGTAGCAATAGTCACCACAACAACTTTGATATAAATGAAACCTTATAGATATAAGTGGGGCAGGATGGACCAGCTGCGGTTGTCAAACTTCATTTTTAAAACAGAATTATCCAAAAGTTTATGAAAATCGATATAATTCCGGTCCACATTAGGTTTTGAAAAAGTGGACCCTGGTGGATCAAGGACTCCATTTTGAGAATGCAATACAATATCAAATGAATAAATTATGTAATGTTATCATTTGTTGACCAGGGGGCACTCTAGAGTTGAAATCACTATGCTGATGAGAAAACAAGGATTGTAATAATCTTAATAAAGACATAATTTTATTTCATACAATAACAGTAAAAATACAACAACCATGAATTTTTACAAGTATAATAAAAGTATCAAATATACAGTTTATTGCATCCGATGTAGGTAAAAACATGTTTGATTTGAAAGTAGTTTAAAATCCTGTGTTATTGCACACAAATGGCAACGATCACTTTTTTGGACGTCACAGTACTGGCCACACTGTTTGATCGATAAGTGATCTCTGGGAAGTGCAGTGAGAAACACCACAGCAGCGATTGCTCTAAAAACTACATTTTTTTAAGATAGTGTAGTGCACTAAAAAATATCCCTAAAGGCTTCTTGAAGAACCCTCATATGTTAAAGCTTTGTGGAAGCACCATGAAAGGTTTCTTCAAGGAACTTCCCCCTACAGTTGTCCATGTGAAGAACCCCTAGAGGTTCCTCAATGCTCCTTTTCTTTGGCTCGGTAAAAATGAAACATGAGGTGGCTGTTTCCCTCCTGTAGAGTGAATTTTGACCGATTCTGATGGTCAGCTGTTGAAGGGAATTCAAGTAATACATTCATACCCGAGAATACTGTTGTCAGACAAAAGGCACATTGTGTCAAAAAGTACCGTTTTCACAGATAAAAAAATAATGCCTATTTTCTCATTGACACCCAAGTTATTGAAAATATTCACTCAAAACTGCAATTAATGTATGAATGACGCAATTGCTGTGACCGCCATCACTTTCTGGGTGATTAAAGATGTCTGAGTGAAGTCCATCACATTTCTGCTCTCTCATGACAGCAAATTCTCCTCTTCTGGATCTAATTCAGCAAGGGGACTAAAGGGGTTATAAGACAGAACTGAGGATGATGATAATGATAATGAAGGAACCCTAACCCTGGTACGCTTGGGCTTTGAACCTTCAGAAAGATCGGCAGTGCTGTGATGAAGATTGTTTCTGTCAGCTGGGAGGCTAGCCGTTGGATTCTTGTTTTGGGTCGAGGTGCCAGGTTTTGGAGCCTTGGCCTTGGGTGAGTTTGGATGGTTTCTGTGGGGGGAAGTGCTTGGCTTTGGATCGTTGTCATGGGTTGTCAAGTTGCCTGCCTTTGGACTGTGGACTCGGGGTAGGTTGCAGAGTGTTGAACCACCCAGTAAGGATTTGGAGTCGGTGGTACCAGTGGGGTCGGTAGGAACACAGGGAATTGTTGGCTGGTCGTGCTGGCAAACACAAAGCTGCTCCTCAGATTGTAGCTTCTTTATTTGTTCATTTTTATCAAATAGCTGCTTCTCAAGTTCAGCCACACGGCTCAGCAGTTCCTTGATGGTGTTGTCTTTATTTTCTGAAGGCTCGTTCACTGGTAGGAGTGGCGGTGTCTTCTTCGCTGTGTGGATACAAAAGAGAGGAACGGTTACCATCAATCCTGACATCTGTTAAAATAGGATCCAGGGCAGCGTTGAGTCAGTGGACTGCGGACAGTGGACTGACTCTCCCTGGATCCAGCAGTCCACTGTTCAGTCCACTGACTCAACTCTCTCTTGGATCCAGCCTACGCCTCACCCACACCCTCCCCCCAGTCTGCCACAGACATCAACCCCAGCCACCAGCCAATAAAGGGGAATGTTGGAAAGTAGCTGGTGAATTTGAGGATTTATCAACCACTGCATTCTGTAGAGAAAAGTTCCATCCCTGCTAAAGACACAGAAAGTTGTCCTGACTTACCATCTTTGCAATGTCTGCATTTGCTCCATCCAAAGTGAACTCCAGGTATGACCAATGTAAGTAAAAAGGTTGATACAACGGCGATGGCAATTTCTGTTGTGCAAGACTTCATGTAATCTGCTGAAATGACAAAGAACATATTCCCCATCAGTACACCAGATGCACAATCCGTTGAATTGAAGCGTATCCCACTGAAGCTTATTCTAAGTCACTCTGGACAGGAAAGCCAGCCAAGTGCCATAAATGTAAATATGTATGTCAAGAGATGCCTCCAGATGTACATATTTTCACTGTAGAGAGAAAAGGGAGTCAAACCATATGTGGTCTGTGGTGTCGCAGCTAAATCTTTAAGGTGTAAAGGCACCTTGTACATGATGGGTTGTTAGTGTATACTCTACCTGGTATTTGAATCTCTGCCTTCCTGGTCTGGTTGATCTCCTGCTGATGAACTAGACAGGTGAACCTGTTGTACAGAGGCAGGGACTCATTTATACCCATTGCAATTACTGGCTAAATTGAAGTGAATTGAACAGATGATTTGTTCTGCCTGTAGGTGACCCATGAACACTTTCTCTATATTGCTATGTTACAGTGTTATCAGAAAGTGCTCAACCCCCTTGTGCAACCTGAATTCAAAAAAATGTTTTGGCAACAATCTACACAAATGAACCCCATAACCCAAATAAATTGACGTTTTCAAAGGGATGAATGCAACCGCTCACAGACTACAAACCTACAGACACTCAAAACCCCATCAACAGAAAATCCAAGGAAAAAGAACCAAATTGAATAAACTCTTGCAGATTATCAAGTTTAAAAATGAAACTGAACTTGAACCTGGTAGTGGCGGTCTCCGTCACAGTCAACCTGCTTGTCACTGTGAAACAACCGCCGTCGTGGGGTTTTCTCTTCGTGGGTTCAGCAGTGATGTTGCTTCCATCACCATCCAGCCACTGAATCTCAGGCTCTGGGAACCAGCACGCCTCACACTCCAGAAAAAGTCCACTGCTGTCGGCTTTCATGGCGATCACTGGCTGGGATACCGCACCTACCAAAACATGTGATCTTTTAATTTTACCCCCTTTTCACCGGGAGGGTGTATCGAGTTCCCCTCCCCGCGGAACAAGGGCCCCGACCGACCAGAGGAGGCGCTAGTGCAGCGACCAGGACACATACCCCTCCGGCTTCCCACCCCTTCCCAATTTTTGGAGTTTATTTTCTCATTTAGACTGGCCTGTGTCCCAGGAAGCTCATCATTGTCTCACCAAGCACCGAACTTCCTGTGTGTCTGCTGTCGCGTTAAAGCTGAGGCGTTACGTTTCAACACTCAATCAACACCCTGGTGCTCGCGACACGGGACACGGGATTTGCACTGAACGAATATCAACAAGGTAATGCTCTGTTCATTTTCCTACTAGTTGGGTTAAGATAACAGTCTTGCCAGCAATGCGACTCTGTCTCCGGTGTTGGAGAGACTATCGCCTCAGTTTCTAAACCTAGCCTAGCTAACAGCTAACAGTCGAGCTGGATAATGGAGGCAAAATAGAATATCAGACTGTTGAGGTCTGCAAGGTCTGCAGGCTTTCATTCTACCTAAAGACCATCAGGTGATTTCACTGATGAACTCCTTCCAGAAGTTAAGAGGAACTTCCAGTTCATCACCGGGTGAGGTGAAAAGTTGGACTGAAAGTGCCATTTGTGGCCCTCCAGGGCACCGCAGCATGTATGGTAGTTTTGTGGTGGTTGGTTTTATTGTGCCCTGTATCCTGATGTTGTTATTTGTGATCCTCAGATTTTACTGTCCTGCAGCAAGATGGTGATGGACCTTCCTCCCTATCTAAGTCTAACAGATGCATTATCCATCTCCCTGACGTCTATCCCTCACACACGGGCACACGCAGGTTAACCCCCCCCCGCCCCCCCCCGCATATTTGTTTTAATTAATTCATTTTTATTTGTCATTTCTATTTGACCACACAATTTCCCAACTGTTTAGCTGCCCATATAGCAGTTTGTTTTAAATGTGAATTGCTGTAACATGTTTACACTGTTGTGTAAGTGTATTTGAAATGTAACTTATTACACAAGTAGCCTAAGTATCCATGAAGTTTTGAACTCACTGTATGGATTTGTTAAATAAAAGACATTTGTAGTAATCAAAATGGTGTTTTTGTAGTTATTTTCACCTAAAGCCTTTTTAGTTTTGAAATATTAACTCCATAAGTGTTAAATGAAACATACGTTTGCGTGTTGACTGTTAACACTATGAAAGATTTCACATTAAAATGAACTCAAGGTGACTTGTATTTTACTCTACATGGGATTAGTGTTTTAACTCTCACAAGAGTTCAGTTTTAACTCCTGAAAAGGGTTAAACAATCAACTCCCAGAAAAGAGTTACTTTAACTTTTACTTTAAAACATAAAACTTTAACTCTGCATTAGAGTGTATTCGATGGTCCCACATGTACACTCAAATTGAGTTGATTTGAACTCTCAGTTTATTCCAAAGGCCAGAATATGCTGTGTAGAGATGCATGATGTAACTGTAAAGCTTCTGTCCGAATAAACTCAACGTACCGACTTGCAGCTCAACAGACACGTTGACCTCCAGCGGGAGGAAGAGGCAGATGTACTTCCCCGCATCGGAGAGCTGCACCTTGGAGAGCAGCAGCGAGAAGTTTCCCCTTTTCAGCTCTTTCATGAAGAGCTTCGTCCTGTGCTCGTAGGCTGGGTTCTTCATGCCGTGGGTCTCACAGCCGTCCCGGTAGAGGTAGACAACGTTGGGGTCCAGGCCTGGCTTGGACCACTCCACCGTTTTAACCTTCTCGCTGACAGCGGGATCCAAGAGGCAGGGCAGGACGGCATCCTCCCCGACCAGAGCCCATGCTGGCTGAGAGGAATCGCTCCCGTGGCAGTGGCCTGGGACTTAAACACACAAACAGCCTTGCTATAACCTCCAGATCATCACCACTTATCACCCACTTAATCTTTAAGCATGCTTTATTTGATGTGATCATTGTGGAATGGTCTCTGAAATGATGGATTATCTTGACTGTTTAAAAAAAAAAAAAAAAAAGATTTGCCTCATTGAGGACATGAAGGTTTTCCCCACTAATCACTAACATCATGTTCTTTATTGTCATTATTCTTTCACTATTGTTACAGTTATGTGAACGAAGATAATAAGTATGTAAAACATGGCAATCACTCACACACACACAAATGCAACTCAACGTCACTTCCTGTGTCGTATTTCATTCAGCGGCTCTATCGGTGTTTCTGCTTTTTTTTTTCCCCCCTCTCATGCAATCCTGGACAAACCCAGCAGGCCTTGCGTAATATGAAATACCTTTCCTCCATTTTCTTTCCGACAAAACTGTTGTATCCTAAGAGCCGTCGGGGGGGAATACTCGTAACTCCATGTTCTTCTTCTACCTCTTATGACCCTTGTGTTTGTATTGAGGTGATCTGCAAGTCCTGACTCAGAAAAGGGATCTATCAGAGTGGGTCACTGAGGGTCACAACAAACCTGTTCTGGGTTGATTGAACGTCGATA
Organism: Hoplostethus mediterraneus; assembly: GCA_034670385.1. NCBI lineage: Eukaryota > Metazoa > Chordata > Actinopteri > Trachichthyiformes > Trachichthyidae > Hoplostethus > Hoplostethus mediterraneus. The sequence goes on along the minus strand of JAXDDW010000382.1, from coordinate 1,959 downwards.
AACAATTTCCTGTGTGTTTAAAAATAACATTGTGCACCTCTAAAGGCTTTTCCATGGTGTAAAGTTTCCATATATAACAAGCCAAAAGTATCTTACTGTTTTAGTCATTTTGTGAAATATATAAAAAGGCACAACTTTTGATTAAATATCTGGATTGGATTTAATCCGCTGTGTTTTACAGTAAGGAGACAGATGAGCAGCGATGTAGCCTTTACAGAGTTATCCACTGATGAGAGGAGAGACAGATCAGACAGGACAGGACATCCCTCTAGGCCTCACGTGGAAATTGAAAAAACGTTCTCCCAGAGTTAAAGGGTTACTAACTAGTACTAACTATTACTAGCTGTTCGATTTGTGTGCATGGTGTGTGTGGAAGCCGTGTTACTTGAGTCCCACGACCCTTTGAAATCGATTAAGACCCCATTGCTTATTACAGGAGCGTCTATGGGAAATCAAGGAGCGTTTTTCATCCCTGTAAAACATATTTTGGACACGTTTGTTGACAGCAATGTGATATCCAGATACAGTACAGGGAGTGGTGGACTCGACGGCCGCTGCTGTCGAGTGAAAACCGCATGACTCCGATTTCGATTTGACTCTGATTTTCTTTAAATGAACAAACAAATAACCGGGTTTTGGTGTGAATTCCTGCAAACCGTAACAGCAAATCCCCTACCTGTGCACGTGGACAGAAGACAGAAAACCGGGAAGAGCCGTCCAAACATCACCGAAACAAATAGTTGATCTTAAATAATAGTCGATAAATAATAGTCGAGTAGAGTCTGGGGAGATTCTACTGGAAAAACAATTCTACTGAAAACAATCTAGAACCGATCCAAACCGGTGCAGACCGGGTTGTCCGACCGTCAGCGAGACAGCAGAGTAGCCTGGCGAGATTTACTTTCGGTTTCAGTCAAAATGGATCTGGGTTACAAGTAAGCGAGCCCTCCTCTGGTAGAGTAACCATAGTGACGAGTGCGTGCGAGCGTGGTGGCGAGGCGGCGTTTCAGCCACGTCACACTCGCACCTCTTGTTTGATTGCAATTTGAAACGAGGATTAAAACAGGAGAATAGATGGTGGATGACATAATAAACCGACATAATAAAACGACGGTTTATTAAGTCTTTACAGAGACACTTGACAACCTCGGTGACAACAACCAAAACAAGCCAGCACCGTCTAGAGCAGGATGATGGGTCATCCTCCAAATGTTGCTGATAAATCCCTTCAGGAAGAAAGAAACCCTGAAGTGGTTCGTTACTCAGATATACAATCGGACCAAACGGACTAATGAAACAATAATTGGGTTTAATCTCATACTACCAGTGGTTTAGTTGGGTAGGTGTAACTTTTTAGGAACACAATATGATTATTGTACTGATGCCCTCTGGTGGTTGTGTTGTAAAACGCACCGCTCCAGTGGACGCGGCATGGCACGTGACATTGTCAATATTCGATCAGATACTCCAGATTGCGGAGAGCAAACAGGATGATCATGTGTGGACGAACCGCAGGTCAAAACACTTCCGCTTGTAAACTGCGATAAAATGAAGTTCCCTCTCAGTGCAAGGGCTGAGAGAGAGAGAGAGAGAGAGAGAGAGAGAGAGAGAGAGAGAGAGGCTATTAACCCCATCCTGTCTGACTGCCTGTCTCACCAGAGAGAGAGAGACAGGTCTCACCTCACTCATCTCAGCTTCTTGTGTTGTGGCTGTAGAGCATCAGAAGTCTCAACCATTTGAGTGCAGCAACTAGTGGATGGATGCAGCAGTGCAATGAAATGCTGAAATAAAACCACAAACCAAATGCTGTTGAGTTTATGATCCATCTGTTAAAGGGCCATATTATGGAAAACCGTTTATTCCTGGTGCTTATACATGTTCCTCAGGACATTTCTTCCCTAAGCAGCTGCGAAAATTTGATATTTGGAAGTCAACCCGTTTTTCTGTATTTTTTTGCCG
>JAXDDW010000381.1:0-28281 GCA_034670385.1 Hoplostethus mediterraneus | reverse complement strand
CCTCTTAAGTTTTGTGTTTTCGAACGCAAGTTCCCTTTGCTTTTTCAATGACGCAAAAATTGAATCATCACCTCACTCCGGGTGTTCATGTGACGATGAAGGCTTCAAACGTCATCGCTCACGTGATCCGGAGATTGATACAAGCCTCGACATGTTTTTCGAACCAGCCCTGCTTCAATAGAGTGAACAGCTCGAGCCTCAGTGTCAACGTCCATCTCTACACATTATTGATGTTACTGATTCACATGCAGCACCTTACTTTAATTTATTTCCCTTTGGTTAAATAAATTATATGAATTAAAATTATATTAATTATACGTCATGTGTGGTCTCTTTGTCATCCCTTGAGCCGGGCTGTGACAAATGGGGGCTCGTCCAAATTGTTCAGATTGACTAATTGGAAGTTTTGGAGGAGTATCTCACATGGCTTTTTTTGTACTTGTTTTGAGAGCATGTGTTTTGGCCCATTGTTTGAATTGAGGTCCTTGGTTTGGTTATGTGCTGTGTTTTGTGTGTACCTTTGGGGAATATTTGGAGTTTTTCCTGGTAGGCATAGCAACTTGCTCAAATAGTGAGCATGTTGCAGGTTTTTGTTTTCTTAGTGTGGTGGTGAAAGCGGGTGGAGCTATATGCTCGGGATCACGTCCGTGGTGTTCTGAGGGTAACTGCATAGCAGGGGCTTTTCAGACCCGCTGGTTTACAGTGAAAAAATACCCCTCGCCGGTAACCACTCGAAGACTAGGGCTGAGGTATATAGTTAGTTTTTTTTTGCATTAGATAGTCAAGGTGAAACGCCAGTGTTTCTTTTAGCTACCTCTTAAGCACTTTTTGGTTGGCTTTGATTGTGGTCGGTGGAAGCATCATGGCTTCTGTAGTGGATGAATTTGTTCGGTCTCCTTCTGAGGGGTTGCTTGATAGTTGCACTAAGGATCAGCTGTTGAAAATTGCTGATCACTTCAAAATTGAAATCGCAGCCACTCGTCTTAAAGACACAATAAAATGCATCCTTAAGGCAACTTTGTTTGAAGACGGTTCTGTCTTGTGATGAAGGTAAAAGTGTACCAAGTACATCAGGGGTTACTTTTACTTTTGAACAGCAGAAAGAGCTGCTGATGTTACAGATGGAACATGAAAAATTCAAGCAACAGAGTTGGAGTTTGAAGTAGTGAAACAAAAAACAGAGCAAGCAAAACTTGAACTAGAACACTGTAAATTAAACCTAATTAAAGAAGGTAAAATGGCCATAAATTATATGCCTGCTGGTTCATCTAGGGTGGACAGCACTAGAAATCTGAGATTGCTGCCAAAGTTCAACGAGAACGACCCAGATATTTTTTTTTTTCTATGTTTGAGCGGCTTGCTGATGCACAGAACTGGCCTGATACTGAACGCACCTTGTTGCTTCAATGCATTTTTACAGGTAAAGCCCAAAAGGCATATGTGGCATTAATAGCAGAACAATGCAGAGTATAAAACTGTAAAGGAAGCCGTTCTAAAGGCATACGAATTGGTTCCTGAAGCGTACAGGCAACAGTTCCGAAATTGGGGGGGAAAAAAGGTGAGAAACAAACTCACATGGAGTTTACAAGAGGGTTGCTGACACATTTTGCTCGGCGGTGTTCTGCGTCCATTGTAGTCTCATTTGAAGAACTGTGTAACCTTGTGGTGCTTGAACAGTTTAAACAGTCTGTGCCAAGCTCCATAGCTACTTATATCAAGGAGCGAAAAGTTAAAACTCCCGAGGAAGCGGCTGTACTTGCAGATGAATATGTATTAACACACAAACGTATTTTTGGTGATCAAAGTCAGCAACGATTTGCTCGCAGAGATAGTTGGGAGAAGGATCACTCAGATTTCAATCAGGTCTCTCCAAAAGGAGGGTTTTGGGAATATGTGGTAACACGACCCAGTTACAACCTGTAATTTTTGGGCAGCAAAAGGGGTCAATGGAAGACTGAGTCCCTTTTTCCAAAAAATAAAAAAGGGGTTTAAAAAAAGAGTCTCCTAAATCTTTTGGGGTTTTAGTTTTTCCACTTACCCAACCCTTAAGGTCCGGTGTGATAAAAAAATTTTTCCCCTTTTTCAAATGAAAAATAAAAGGTTGTGGGCAGTGAGATTGCTTCGGGATATCCCATTTAAAATCAGGGGGGGTTTTTATATTTCGGGTTTTGACAGCAGTGGGAAAAGGTTCCCTGTAAAAATTTTTTGAGAGATTCTGGGCTTTTAAATCCCTTCATAAGGGATCAGTCCTAAATTTTTTTCCACGCCATCAGACACAGGAAGTTGTTTTTCCAAACAGAAAAATGGGTTTTTTAAAGACCTTTTTTGCCAGTTAATACAGTGCCTGTCATGTAGCCTGGTACAGGGGGAGGTGGAGGTTGGGGTGCGTCCAGAATTACCAGTGGATGGGGTGGACATTATTCTAGGAAATGACTTGGCTGGGGCACACATGTGCCCTGGTGCATCAATTTCTGAGGTGACCTCACAGGGGTTATGCGTTTCTTCTCCTGTAAAAGTACAGGTTTCTGAGGTCCCAAAGCAGTCAGTGTCTTCTGTGTGTGCTGTAACCTGGTCTATGAGTGTTATGCCCAGTATGGACATGCCAAAGCCTGATTCTTGTCCTACTGATCTTTTGTCGGTTTCTCATGCAGAGTTGGTGGAGGACCAGAAAGCTGACCAGTCATTGATCGAACTGTTTGATCGTGCTGTGCCCTCCAGTAATGCGGGAAACAACTCAGGAGCTTATTTTCTCCATCATGATGTGATGAGGAGGTGGGTCCCTCATGGTGAACGTTTGGCTGGCGGAACAGTGGAGCAGATTTTGCTACCTGTCAAATATAGACAGTCTGTGATCAAGATGGCTGAAGGCAAGTTGTTTGTTGGTAGACTGAGCTACGACACCGCAGAAGCAGCTCTCGAAGAGGCATTTTCTAAGTATGGCCCTATTGCCAGAGTTGACGTTGTCAGGGAGGTCAAAGGGATATGGCTTTGTGACTTTTGAGAACCCCAAAGATGCTTTGGCCTTGGCCGGAACGACGATGGATGGAAGAGATCCACGTGGATGTGGCAGGGAAGTCGAAAGGACGGGGCGACGGGTTCCGTGTGGGCCGTGGATTCTCCAGAGGGGGTAGAAGATATGGTGAGGGGTCTTATGGTGATAGGTCCTATAGAGAACGCAGCTATGGAGGATTGTGTAGATCAAGTTGGGGCAGCAAAATATGTCAGTAAGTTTGACCTTTTGAAAGGTTATTGGCAGGTTCTTCTTTCTAAAAGAGCCCAGGAAGTTTGCTCTTCCTGGGTTATCCATTAGAGCAGCGCATATGAGATTCCTGGGACTGTCAGGTTATTATCGTTGTTTATCAACTGCACTACTCAGTATTGTTCAACTCCTTATAATCACTTTTGCTGTGCATACTGACCCTTTTTGAAATCTTTCAGGTCAGAGGTCAACCCTGTTCTTATGGAGGGGGGTGTGATGACCCCTGGTACTTCCTGTTGGGTAGGCTTCCCAGGAAGTCATCAGTGGAATGTCCAACACCTGTGTGGGGCTGAGTTTCTCAGCTATATAAGCTGTGGAGTCAGTCTCTCTGGCTCTCTTTTTTTTTGTTGATGTTTTGGTTTGGTAATGTATTTGGGTTAGGTTACTTTTGAACACACATCCACACACTATAGACTTCACTCATCCATTCACTGCACACATTATTGATGTTACTGATTCACATGTAGCACATTACTTTAATTTATTTTCCCTTTGGTTAAATAAATTATATTAATTATATGTCATGTGTGGTCTCCTCTTTGTCATCCCTTGAGCCGGGTTGTGACATCACTGCTCCAGACTTTCATTGACAGAATAGAAAATCAAACCATCAGTCCATTTTTCTCCATTCCTCCTGTTTTGGAGCGAGCTCACTACAGACAATGTACAACCTATCACTACTTCCAGTGTGTGTCCTTTACCATGACCAGTATGAGTATTCAGCTCTAGCCGGTCCGTAGTTCCATGTCAGTCAGTATCAGATGAATGAGAAGACCGGCGCTGAGCATCTCATCATAGAGATGGAGGAGAGAGAGGCTTTGCATTGACTGCCCTCTAAAGTTTGAAAAGAGGAACCGCAACATATTTTCCACTTCAACATGAAGTAACTCACTAGTGATTCGCCATAATGTACAGATATGGTTGTGGTTGACATGTGAAGAGATAGTACTTCCTTTATTTATAGCTTGGTGATCATTTCAGCAACCAGAGTGTTGCATTGGCTTTGACGGTTTTGTGAGGAATTGACCATGAGATTTAGATTTCACATTTCTGTATTGTTTCATTGTTTAATGTTCAGTGATCTTCTTCTGTCTGGACGTGTGTTTATGAAGCTCTGTCATGGAAGAAACAGACAAGTTTTATTTATTTTACTGATGTGATGTGTTTTACTTTTGAAATGTATTTTATTCAGATTATTCCCCTGAAGAAGAAATGTCCTTTTAAAGCCGAGTCACACTCAAATGCTTCTAAGACTGATATCTGAGTGTTAACTTTTGATCATTTGTTACTGTAGGATTTTGTACAGCTGCTCAACCTACTCCAGTCACTGTGGATCTCGAGCACAATAATAAACAGCAGAGTCTTCAGTCTTCAGACTGTTCATCTGGAGATACACCTGCTGTCTGCTGTTGTCTTTGGAGATGGTGAACCGACCCTGGACTGACTGAGAGTAGAAGATGTAGCCACTATCATATCTGATACAGGCAATCCACTCCAGTCCTTTTCCAGCAGCCTGTCTGATCCAAAAAATATTGTTGCTACTGAGTGAGAGTCCAGAAGCTGCACAGTGAGCTAGTGAGGCCCTGCAAGGAAATCATGAATCTGACCTTGACCAGACCACTACTATGGGGAGATAGTCGATAGGATGAAGCATGTTGTCTTCGTATGGGGAACCAATCATTGGTGACTTCTTTGTTTCTAAAGAAACTATGAAGATTATAGTTAGCTGGTTTTCAGTGAGAGAGACCATGCAGAGATTCTGACTTCCTGTAGGGCCTGGTATTTCTCTCCAATATATCTGTATACAATATATTTTTATTATTTCAAGAGTTCTGAGTGCTTACAGGCAATTTCCACGACAAGTTCATCCATTCTTATCATGGGTTGCTTCAGTGGGAATCAAATGCCTCAGTGTGGCTCTACCCATTGAGCTACTCATGACCACAGGATTAGAGAAATGTACTATAGAGATGGTGACATCAGAGTTTTACCGTGACACCTCCTCACAGAGAAAACCACAAAGAGAACTTAGTTTTTATAAAGTATGTAATATGTATGTATATAAGTATCAATACTAAACTGTATTCAACATAAACAAGAAATATACATGAATTAGCATCTTGATTGAGACTGTGTGTTCCTCTAAGTGTGTGATGATTTCATGTGATGTGAAAAGTGCATCAAGCAACTGTTTGACTTGGTTTGACTTGTTGAGTTTTTGTACAGCTGCTCAACCTACTCCAGTCACTGTGGATCTCGAGCACAATAATAAACAGCAGAGTCTTCAGTCTTCAGACTGTTCATCTGGAGATACACCTGCTGTCTGCTGTTGTCTCTGGAGATGGTGAACCGACCCTGGACTGACTGAGAGTAGTAGATGCTGTCACTATCATATTCAATAATTGCGATCCACTCCAGTCCTTTTCCAGGAGCCTGTCTGATCCAAGCCATCCAGTAGTCACTGAATGTGAATCCAGAAGCTGTGCAGGTCAATTTGTGGGACTCTGCAGGTTTTTTAACCACTGGTTCAGATTCTGTCAGAGTCTGACCATCAACACCTGTCAAGACAAAACAGAAAACCATCACATCCATTACATGACTAACTTGAATGAAGACAACGTCACATCAAGATGAGTCCAAAGCTTCACCTGCCCAGCAGATAGTTAACAGCAGCAGTCCTGTCCTATAGCCCATCATGTTAAACTGTGTGTCCACTGTTCTCTCTCATCCTCTCTGCAGTCAGATAAGTAGAGACAGAAGACATCAGAGTTTTGCATTGACTCCTCCTCATAGGGAGGGAGGATCGTACTGGATTGGACTTGTCTCTCAGTTATTGTTTGATGAAATGGGAGAATCCTGCTCAATGCTTGTACAAAGAGACTATTAGGGTTCAATTTGACCCACAGGTAAAGAAGGGTTGAGATTTCATCAGAATATAGAGATTTTAGAGAATATGTTTCATAATATGTATTTTACATGTCCAAGGAGGTACATGCTAACAAGTTGTTTTATGATTCTCCAGGTATTCCTGTCATCCCAAGTCCTATAAACATTAGTGAAGGGATCATCTAATTTCACAGCAACATCAACATCCAAGGAATGTATTCAAAATGAAGAGAAGCATCTTTGTTTTATTGTACTTTTAAATGGACATTATCACTCATGAAAATATGTTTCTAACAGACTGCATGTCAGACTACTACAATAGATCAGGGTGTTTGAACATTAAATGAATGAAGTTCATCTGCATATTATAAATTATTGTATACTAAATTACAGTAAAATTTACAGTTGGCAATGAAATATGAAATAATTTTAGGCAGCTGAAAATACTTTCCTTGATGATATATCATAAAGAAGTAAGGGCTTATGATCACGGTTTAACAAAACACCAATCAATATAATCTGTGCACCAATGTAGGCTTTCTACGTTGTGAACATGCTGAGGGTGAGAAAAAGTCTGCAGATGTCATTGAGATACATTGATGCTTGTTGTTTGTGCAGGTTTTTATACAGCTGCTCCTCCATCTTCAGTCACTGTGTCTTCGAGCACAGAAGTAAACAGCAGAGTCTTCTTCTCTCAGGCTCTTGGCCTCCAGGTACTGAGTGCTGCTGGACACGTCTTCAGTCAGGGTGAAATGGCTTTGAAAGGAGTTGGCATAGCTAGCAGAGTTTGAACCTGTGTTCATCCTCCCAATCCACTCCAGTGCTTTCCCTGTCCTCTGCCGTACCCAGTGTATATAGTGGCTTGTCATGGAATACCCTGATATGGTACATGACATCTTCACTGTCTCTCCAGGTCTTTTCACCTGAGAGGGAGACTGGTCCAGTTTGATCTCACTCCACACTCCTGTAGACAAAGACAAGGTGACTGTGGTCATCAGCCATCACACTTGGAAATCTCAGGTCAGACATTTAAGGAAAGTATTTAGTGTAAAACTGCCCAACTGTTTTTCTTACCGTGTATGATGACTACAAAGAATAAACTCCAGGCAGTCATATGACCCATTGTTATTGAAAAGACACTTCAGTGCTTTCTGATCAATGTCTTTCTCAGGTTGATCAAACTGCCACAAATGATATGAGTGCTGCTGATCGTTCAGCTATAAGGGAGGAAGACTTTGCATAGACCTCCCTCTGCAGGTTTAAACAGGGAACATGTAGAACAGATGCATATTGACTGCTGCATCATAACAGTTGTACTGCAACGGTTGTGGGACGATTCAGTGACCAGTTTCATCAATGACAACAAAAAATAGTAAAATACCTATTGATTATCAACAACATCATAGTATTGTGAAACATTTAACCTGCAATTCAGCTGAAAAACAGTTTTAAACATTAGCATTGGTTTCATCTTTGTTGTAGGCATGGTTGTTTAATGAATTAAAACTTATTTTTTGATATTTACTTTTTATCAAAATGTAAACTGATGCAATGAATGCAAATGTATGTGGATTCACACTTCATATCAAGAAATGCAGCAACGTTTTAGTCAGATTTGAAAAATGTTTTGTGAAAACAGAAAATAGTTGTTTCCCATGTTGTCTAGACTTGTCTAGCAACACAGCAATGATACATTAAAGCTCCCTCCTCTAAATGTACTTCTGTTTTCATGGAGGCTACAAGTGAATTGACCATGCTGTCAAAGAGATGGAGATATCAGAGTTTTACCTTGACCCCTCCTCACAGAGAAAACTACAAAGATAACTTATTTTTCATATAGAGTATGTAGTATGTATGTTTATAAGTATGAATTCAAAATAAACAAGAAATATACATGAAGTAGCATCTTGATTGAGACCTGTGTGTTCCTCTAAGTGTGTGATGATGTCATGTGATGTGAAAAGTGCATCAAGCAACTCTTTGACTTGGTTTGACTTGTTGAGTTTTTGTACAGCTGCTCAACCTACTCCAGTCACTGTGGATCTCGAGCACAATAATAAACAGCAGAGTCTTCAGTCTTCAGACTGTTCATCTGGAGATACACCTGCTGTCTGCTGTTGTCTCTGGAGATGGTGAACCGACCCTGGAATGTCTGAGAGTAGTCGATGCTACCACCACTATAGATAGTTGCAATCCACTCCAGTCCTTTTCCAGGAGCCTGTCTGATCCAAGCAATAGCGTTGCTACTGAGTGAGAGTCCAGAAGCTGTACAGGTCAATTTGTGGGACTCTGCAGGATTTTTAACCACTGGTTCAGATTCTGTCAGAGTCTGACCATCAACACCTGTCAAGACAAAACAGAAAACCATCACATCCATGAAACGACTAACTTGAATGAAGACAACGTCACATCAAGATGAGTCCAAAGCTTCACCTGCCCAGCAGATAGTTAACAGCAGCAGTCCTGTCCTATAGCCCATCATGTTAAACTGTGTGTCCACTGTTCTCTCTCATCCTCTCTGCAGTCAGATAAGTAGAGACAGAAGACATCAGAGTTTTGCATTGACTCCTCCTCATAGGGAGGGAGGATCGTACTGGATTGGACTTGTCTCTCAGTTATTGTTTGATGAAATGGGAGAATCCTGCTCAATGCTTGTACAAAGAGACTATTAGGGTTCAATTTGACCCACAGGTAAAGAAGGGTTGAGATTTCATCAGAATATAGAGATTTTAGAGAATATGTATCATAATATGTATTTTACATGTCCAAGGAGGTACATGCTAACAGGTTGTTGTATGATTCATCCAGGTAACCTTGAACCTTGAACCTTGAACCTTGTATTCCTGGCATCCCAAGTCCTATAAACATTAGTCAAGAGATCATCTAACTTCACAGCAGCATCAACATCCAAGGAATGTATTAAAAATGAAGAGAAGCATCTTTGTATTATTGCACTTTTTAATGGACATTATCACTCACTGAAAATATGTTTCTAACAGTCTGAAGGTTCCTCTCAAACATAACAGTTAGGTTAAATTTACCTTCGGAAATATTTTTTTTTTACCATCAATAGATCAGGATGTTTGAACATTAAATGAATGAAGTTCATCTGCGAATGCAGAAATTTTGGGATACTAAATTACAGTAAAATTTACAATTGCAAGTAAAATATGAAATAATTTTAGGCAGCTGAAATTACTTTCCTTGATGATATATCATAAAGAAGTAAGGGCTTATGATCACGGTTTAACAAAACACCAATCAATATAATCTGTGCACCAATGTAGGCTTTCTACGTTGTGAACATGCTGAGGGTGAGAAAAAGTCTGCAGATGTCATTGAGATACATTGATGCTTGTTGTTTGTGCAGGTTTTTATACAGCTGCTCCTCCATCTTCAGTCACTGTGTCTTCGAGCACAGAAGTAAACAGCAGAGTCTTCTTCTCTCAGGCTCTTGGCCTCCAGGTACTGAGTGCTGCTGGACACGTCTTCAGTCAGGGTGAAATGGCTTTGAAAGGAGTTGGCATAGCTAGCAGAGTTTGAACCTGTGTTCATCCTCCCAATCCACTCCAGTGCTTTCCCTGTCCTCTGCCGTACCCAGTGTATATAGTGGCTTGTCATGGAATACCCTGATATGGTACATGACATCTTCACTGTCTCTCCAGGTCTTTTCACCTGAGAGGGAGACTGGTCCAGTTTGATCTCACTCCACACTCCTGTAGACAAAGACAAGGTGACTGTGGTCATCAGCCATCACACTTGGAAATCTCAGGTCAGACGTTTAAGGAAAGTATTTAGTGTAAAACTGCCCAACTGTTTTTCTTACCGTGTATGATGACTACAAAGAATAAACTCCAGGCAGTCATATGACCCATTGTTATTGAAAAGACACTTCAGTGCTTTCTGATCAATGTCTTTCTCAGGTTGATCAAACTGCCACAAATGATATGAGTGCTGCTGATCGTTCAGCTATAAGGGAGGAAGACTTTGCATAGACCTCCCTCTGCAGGTTTAAACAGGGAACATGTAGCACAGATGCATTTTGACTGCTGCATCATAGCAGTTGTACTGCAACGGTTGTGGGACGATTCACAGTGACCAGTTTCATCAATGACAACAAAAAATAGTAAAATACCTATTGATTATCAACAACATCATAGTATTTTGAAACATTTAACCTGCAATTCAGCTGAAAAACAGTTTTAAACATTAGCATTGGTTTCATCTTTGTTGTAGGTATGGTTGTTTAATGAATTAAAACATATTTTTTGATATTTACTTATTATCAAAATGTAAACTGATGCAATGAATGCAAATGTATGTGGATTCACACTTCATATCAAGAAATGCAGCAACGTTTTGGTCAGATTTGAAAAACGTTTTGTGAAAACAGAAAATAGTTGTTTCCCATGTTGTCTAGACTTGTCTAGCAACACAGCAATGATACATTAAAGCTCCCTCCTCTAAATGTACTTCTGTTTTCATGGAGGCTACAAGTGAATTGACCATGCTGTCAAATGACAGAACAAAGAACTGAAATACTGTCACAGCATTCATCGCTCTACATAGTAGGCAGTAATATGGAGCACATACTGTTGGTGTTTCACCTGAACTGGTGGGAACTTCAGAGGACAAAGACATGAAGTTTCATATTTGAAAACAAAATTAGCCTATCCACTATTTGAAACTTTCTCTTAGACAAGAATTGCTGACATTATGGATTGTTGAACTTTGTTAAACTTTGGGTTCATCTTAAGGAGAGACAGTGTTCTCTGTTATTGCAATAACCCAGTTAAACTGCTACGACTACTACTAATACTACTGCTACTACTATTATCACAACCTCTCAGTGGAAATACATCAATGAGTCAATATGTCAACTTGTTGGGGGGCAAGGGGCAGGAGGGTTTCCAGTTTGACTTCCTGGGGGAGACACGCTCTCCCATGCTGACACTACTGCTGCCGAGGTTCCCTTGAGCAAGGAATGTGAAGCAGGGTGTTGCGACAAATCTTCATGCTCATCAGATCTTCCATGGTAAATAAAGGTTAATAAAGTGTTGAACTGTCAGGCCACATGTCAAGAGCACCAACACAGAAGTGGATGTCAAATAGAGATGGAAGCAAACTGAATTTCTCACTGACTCCAGATCAGTAGTTGATCACAAGATCATCAGATTTGATCTGAGGTTGATACAGCTGCTTCCATATCTGAATGACAACAGGTTCACTATGTTTTGACTGAATGCAGTTTAGTTTTGGGGTGGAAGCTTGTTGAGATGATCAGAGTTGCACAATCATATACTGTATATGGGCAATATATGTATTCCACATAACACCAAATGAAATGTGTGTAGTACTACTTAATAAGTAATTGTACTATTGTGTTAAATTCCAAGCTCTTGCTCTTATTTATTTTCATGATCAATGTTCAATTGTTGCATCACATATTTCTCAACCGTCTTTCCTCTTACAGGCATGAATATGATGTTGGCTGCATGTGGGCGGATGGTTTCTCTCATGTGCTGCTTGGTTGGATCACTGTGTCTCTAGGGGAAAGAGTCTCTTGGCCACAGAAACACAGCTGTAGCTTCAGTCCACACACTCTGTCCTCTAAGTGTGTGTGTTGCACTGGATGTGTCATTACAATGAGCATTACTGCTGCCACACATTGCTCACGTCCACTCATGGTTTCCCTATAGGTGATCTTTAACATGACTGATGATAGAAGATCCAGAGACCTGACAGAAGAAGGTCAGAGACCAGGCTGCAGGGTCGGAGAGTCTGGCTGGGTCAGTGGTACCTGACTGAACACATCTGTCACAACAGTAAAGATACATCCTGCATGTTATCATACTCTGAGAAAGCATCTTATTTAGTCTACATGTCTGTGAAGTTAGTGACAGGATCTGACTACCAGCAGTGGCAGAGCTACAGAGAACATGGTTGGACTTTTACCTGAACTGGTGGGAACTTGAAGACATGAACTTTTATTCCCAAATAAAATCAGACTATCCACTATATGAAACTTCTCTTATACAACAATGGCTGACATTATGGATTGATGTAAAATGTTGGTTAACCTTTAAACCTTTGAATCCAGAAAAGGTTGTACAAAAATAATCATCTTATTTTAAAATAATGAACAAGAAAGATTCTTCTCCAGACTGAGTGACAAAATCATTCATCATGGTTAGCTGGATGTTTCTGATTGTCAGATAATTTAGGTTTCATATTTCATCCTTTCTACTTTGTCAGTGCTTCATATATCCAAAGATTGTTTCTCCACTTCATCAGGGAACTGGCCTTGAATGTATCAGTGGGCTGAGGGCGCCTCCTCTGGTGGCTTCATGCAAGTGTTCAGGGATTGAGGGGTTTTTGTACAGGTCTACTGATGGTTTGGATTACTGTGGGTCTCTGGCACAATAATACACTGCTGTGTCTTCAGACTGCAGATTCTGTCCCTGTAGAGTCACTGTGTTGCTGGAAGAGTCTAAGGAGATACTGAACTTGTTCTTCAGTGAATCTTTGCACTCTGTATCTCTACTCATCCACTCCAGTCCTTTCCCTGCAGGCTGTCTGATCCAAGCTGTATAATAGCCAAGAGAATAGGAGACCTGACAGGTGATGGTCAGAGGTTGACCTGGCTGGACAGTCAGAGAGGCTGGCTGAGTCAGCTGTTCACATTTCACACCTGTGGAAAGTAGAAACACTTTGTAACACATTGTCCAGTTACATTGAACTATAAGAACTGCTGATGTTGTACATGACATGTCAAACCCAGAGAGACTCACAGGATCCAGCTGCCAGCAACAGCAGCAGAGCTACAGAGAACATGGTTTGTGTTGAAGCTGAACTGGTGGGAGCTGCTGTTCCTCTTTTGCCTCGACTGACAGCGTGATATGAACTCTTTATAGCAGAGTAACCAGGAAGTACACTTTGCATCGACACAGTGAAGTGAGTCTGCTTAATAGTGGAGTTAATACAGGAAGTAGTTTGTGTACGTGTCCGATCCCCTGCTGTGTCTCACTGCTACCAGATAATATTTTATAACATGTAAACTTCCAGGACAACAATGAGGAAATTTAGAATATGAAACTATAATATCACATTTTATATATGGAAGGTTCTACCAGACTTTGTATGTATTCTATTTGAAATCTGTGTGATGAAATAAATTGATCAACATATTTTATTGATCTGATTAAAGAAAATATAAATGTAAATCAATAGTCATCCAACTATGTGTTTTTCTCAGATGCCTTATAAACAGGTTTGCATCACAGTTATTAAAAGTACACACAGTAATAGTCAGCTGTGTTGTTGAAGTCTTCTGCTTGGAGCTTGATCATATTATTTAGTGAATTATTGCATTTCGGGTTTCTAATTGAAGCTTCCTCTGCCCTCTTTCCTGTTTTTCTCATGGGTTGGTAAACCAAGATGTCCTAATTATACTCTAACAAGTTGTAGCAGTCAGCTGTTACTGGTGGTTTTATTTCCTTTGTCATTGTTGTATCTCAGTTCACTTGTATCCAAAGTGCTTTACAGCACCATGAGTTCATCCATTCTTATCATGGGTTGCTCCAGTGGGAATCAAATACCTCAGTGTGGCTTTACCCATTGAGCTACTCATGACCACAGGATTAGAGAAATGTACTATAGAGATGGAGACATCAGAGTTTTACCTTGACACCTCCTCACAGAGAAAACCACAAAGAGAACTTAGTTTTTATAAAGTATGTAATATGTATGTATATAAGTATCAATACTAAACTGTATTCAACATAAACAAGAAATATACATGAAGTAGCATCTAGATTGAGACTGTGTGTTCCTCTAAGTGTGTGATGATTTCATGTGATGTGAAAAGTGCATCAAGCAACTGTTTGACTTGGTTTGACTTGTTGAGTTTTTGTACAGCTGCTCAACCTACTCCAGTCACTGTGGATCTCGAGCACAATAATAAACAGCAGAGTCTTCAGTCTTCAGACTGTTCATCTGGAGATACACCTGCTGTCTGCTGTTGTCTCTGGAGATGGTGAACCGACCCTGGACTGACTGAGAGTAGTAGATGCTGTCACTATCATATTCAATAATTGCGATCCACTCCAGTCCTTTTCCAGGAGCCTGTCTGATCCAAGCCATCCAGTAGCTACTGAATGTGAATCCAGAAGCTGTGCAGGTCAATTTGTGGGACTCTGCAGGTTTTTTAACCACTGGTTCAGATTGTGTCAGAGTCTGACCATCAACACCTGTCAAGACAAAACAGAAAACCATCACATCCATGAAACGACTAACTTGAATGAAGACAACGTCACATCAAGATGAGTCCAAAGCTTCACCTGCCCAGCAGATAGTTAACAGCAGCAGTCCTGTCCTATAGCCCATCATGTTAAACTGTGTGTCCACTGTTCTCTCTCATCCTCTCTGCAGTCAGATAAGTAGAGACAGAAGACATCAGAGTTTTGCATTGACTCCTCCTCATAGGGAGGGAGGATCGTACTGGATTGGACTTGTCTCTCAGTTATTGTTTGATGAAATGGGAGAATCCTGCTCAATGCTTGTACAAAGAGACTATTAGGGTTCAATTTGAGGGCTTATGGTTCATTGCTGTCATCCCATGACCTATACACTTTAATGAAAAGAGCATCTAACTTCAGAGCAGCATCAACATCTAAGGAATGTATTCTGGATATTGCATGGATGAACTATCAATCATCTGTTTCTTAATGAAGGAGATCAATTTGAAAGGGGGCAAGACTTGGCTTGACGGGGCTTGATAATAAACACCATGGTGAAGGACGATTCACTCTCTTGGCCACGTTGGGACATTGGTGGTTTTAATGTTTTGAACAAATGATTCAGTTTGTGTTGTCTAGAGACACTCTGATAGCACAAGGAAGATTTGAGTTCAAAATGAAGAGAAGCATCTTTGTTCTCTCAACTTTTTGATGATGCACTTTTTGATGGATGTTATTATTCTATTACCGAAGTAGATCAAGATGTTTGAACACTATAATAACAAGACAGACTGACTGACAGAGAGATAGAGAGATAGACAGATAGATAGACCCTGGTATGCATATGTTGAAGGACCTGAGCCTCCTCAGGAAGAAGAGTCAGCTATAGTTTTGTTGCAAGATTTGACACAAAGCTCTGTATCTGTACGAATTGTGATCTGTCAATGAGGTAGTCAGTCACCCAGGAAACCATCATGCTTTTCACACTACACTTAACCCTGGGCTAACATCTTTCTTAACCCTGGGTTAAGAACGCATTTAACCCCGTTCTAAGCAGCGTTTCACACTTGCTTTTAACCCTGGGTTAACAAACCCTGCTACGAAGCAGGGTTAGCACTGCTTTTGTGGTGCTATCACCTAAACGCGGTGCTAAGAACAATAGTGTGAAACGTTGTGGAGTTAGAATGTAACAGGGGTTAGAATGTAACAGCGAGTTAAACATTAGCACTAAACGTTAACCCGGGGTCTACAAGCTTACACTGTGAAATCCTGAACAATGAATACGTGGGGTCAATTGTTAACCCAGGGTTAAAGAAAACTAGTGTGAAATGTGAGATAAATTATCCCAGGGCTATTATAACCCAAGGTTAAAATTTACCCTGGGCTAACATATTCAAGTGTGAAAAGCCTACATTGGTACTTCTACCTGCATCCTCCTCATCTTCCCACCCAATATCAGGGGCTGTATGATGTTAAAGGCACTTGAAAACTAAAAGAATATTAGCCTCTGGTGACCATCTTCTCAATGTCCTGGTGGTCACTGGCTGCTACTGGACAGTGGGTCTGTAGAGGGGTCATAGGTGGACCAGGTTGTGGTCTGATCTGCCGAGGAGTTGGAGTGCAGTGGAGCAGAATGTTCAATCTTCTCAATGTTCATCTGGAGCTCCACTTGCTGTCTGCTGGACTGACTGAGAGTAGTAGATGTTGCTACTATCACTACTGATGGATCAGATGTGGAGGTCAGTTTGTGGAATTCTCCAGGATTTTTAATCACTGGTCCAGACTTTCATTGACTGAAATAGAAAATCAAACCATCAGTACATTTTTTCCCATTCCTCCTGTTTTGGAGCGAGCTCACTACAGACAATGTACAACCTATCACTACTTCCAGTGTGTGTCCTTTACCATGACCAGTATGAGTATTCCGCTCTAGCCGGTCCGTAGTTCCATGTCAGTCAGTATCAGATGAATGAGAAGACCGGAGTTGAGCATCTCATCATAGAGATGGAGGAGAGAGAGGCTTTGCATTGACTGCCCTCTAAAGTTTGAAAAGAGGGACTGCAACATATTTTCCACTTCAACATGAAGTAACTCACTAGTGATTCCCCATAATGTACAGAGATGGTTGTGGTTGACATGTGAAGAGATAGTACTTCCTTTATTTATAGTTCAGTGTATTTATGTTCAGTGATCTATTTCTATCAGGACGTCTGTTCATGAAGCTCTGTCATTGAAGTTTAATTTATTTTATTAATGTGATGTGTTTTACTTTTGAAATGTATTATATTCAGAATTATTGCCCTGAAGAAGAAATGTCCTTTTAAAGTCACACTTAAATGCTTCTGAGACTGATATCTGAGTGTTGATTATCATTTGTTACTGTAGGATTTTGTACAGCTGCTCAACCTACTCCAGTCACTGTGGATATCGAGCACAATAATAAACAGCAGAGTCTTCAGTCTTCAGACTGTTCATCTGGAGATACACCTGCTGTCTGCTGTCGTCTCTGGAGATGGTGAACCGACCCTGGACTGACTGAGAGTAGTGGATGTTGGCACTATTATACATAGCGGCAATCCACTCCAGTCCTTTTCCAGGAGCCTGTCTGATCCAATGCATCCAGTAGCTACTGAGTGAGAGTCCAGAAGCTGTACAGGTCAATCTGTGGGACTCTGCAGGATTTTTAACCACTGGTTCAGATTCTGTCAGAGTCTGACCATCAACACCTGTCAAGACAAAACAGAAAACGATCACATCCATTAAATGACTACCTTGAATGAAGACAACGTCACATCAAGATCAGTCCAAAGCTTCACCTGCCCAGCAGATAGTCAACAGCAGCAGTCCTGTCCTATAGCCCATCATGTTAAACTGTGTGTCCACTGTTCTCTCTCATCCTCTCTGCAGTCAGATAAGTAGAGACAGAAGACATCAGAGTTTTGCATTGACTCCTCCTCATAGGGAGGGAGGATGGTACTGGAATGGACTTGTCTCTCAGTTACTGTTTGATGAAATGGGAGAATCCTGATCAGTGATTGTACAAAGAGACTATTAGGGTTCAATTTGACCCACAGGTAAAGAAGGGTTGATATTTCATCAGAATATAGAGATAGTTTCCAGAGCATCAATACTCCTCAAAATCCTCAAAAGAACCAATTTTATCATTGAAGAAATACCTGAATATTTCTTTTTAAAAAATTAATTAATTTTAATTTTTTATTTTATTTTTTTATTTTCCATTGTGTTGATGCCTTTTTCAATAACAGAGCCATTAAACAACAATATATATTTACATTTTTTTTCAATATATTTTTCCAATATATATTATTGTTATTCAATCAAAGCATTAAGCTATTGATTATTGGTTACTTTTAACTGTTATTGTTTTTGACTGTATCATAAGAGTCAGAAAACTCATGGTACAAAATCATGAAGTTAGAAACTGAAACAATTTGTATTACTTATTTTTTAAAGACATGACTGTTATAGACATATAGAGGATGAGGAATGAACTGAATAATTCAACACATAGCTAGATGTTTCTGATCTTCCGATAATTTAGGTTTCATGTTTCATCCTTTCTACTTTGTCAGTGCTTCATTCATCCAAAGATTGTTTCTCCACTTCATCAGGGAACTGGCCTTGAATGTATCAGTGGGCTGAGGGCGCCTCCTCTGGTGGCTTCATGCAAGTTTTAAGACATTGAGGGGGTTTTGTACAGGTCTACTGATGGTTTGGATTACTGTGGGTCTCTGGCACAATAATACACTGCTGTGTCTTCAGACTGCAGATTCTGTCCCTGTAGAGTCACTGTGTTGCTGGAAGAGTCTAAGGAGATACTGAACTTGTTCTTCAGTGAATCTTTGTAGTAAGAGCCTCCAGTATTTTTCATCCCAATCCACTCCAGTCCTTTCCCTGCAGGCTGTCTGATCCAAGCTGTATAATAGCCAAGAGAATAGGAGACCTGACAGGTGATGGTCAGAGGTTGACCTGGCTGGACAGTCAGAGAGGCTGGCTGAGTCAGCTGTTCACATTTCACACCTGTGGAAAGTAGATGTTACGGGGTTCCGTTAGGGTCTGGACCCAGATGCAGACCGCTGAGACAGGAGTAGGGAAAAACGGTTTTAATAGGAACAGAGGAAGGGCAGGTACGTGAGATGAGGGGTATGGTGGTCAGACTGGGGGAACCGGGGTAGTGGTGAGGCCGGGGCGGAGGAGGCAGGCTGGAGGGGAAGCAGGTAGGAGAGGCCGGGACGGGAGAGACCAGAGGGAGGACTGGGAACCAGGGAGCCGGCTGGGGCGGGAGCAGGCAGGCAAGGAGACACGAGGAAGGAGGCACACCGGGGAACACACGGGAGATAGCTGAACAATCTGGCGATGAGTGGATGGGAAGCCGGGGGTTTTATACTGCAGGGTTGATGGGTTGATGGAAGACAGGTGTGGAGGAGAGGTAGGGCTGGGCGAGCGAGCCACGCCCAGGACACACACACACACACAACCACAAGGGACAGAGACAAACAGGGGAGGTAAAAACAAGAGGAAACACAGAGGTAGGGCAGGGACCATGACAGTAGAAACACTTTGTAACACATTGTCCAGTTACATTGAACTATAAGAACTGCTGATATTGTACATGACATGTCAAACCCAGAGAGACTCACAGGATCCAGCTGCCAGCAACAGCAGCAGAGCTACAGAGAACATAGTTTGTGTTGAAGCTGAACTGGTGGGAGCTGCTGTTCCTCTTTTGCCTCGACTGACAGCGTGATATGAACTCTTTATAGCAGAGTAACCAGGAAGTACACTTTGCATCGACACAGTGAAGTGAGTCTGCTTAATAGTGGAGTTAATACAGGAAGTAGTTTGTGTAGTTTGTGTACGTGTCCGACCCCCTGCTGTGTCTCACTGCTACCAGATAATAGTTTATAACATGTAAACTTTTCCAATTATGAGGAAATTTAGAAAATAAAAACATAATATCACTTTTTATATATGGAAGGTTCTACCAGACTTTGTATTTTATTTGACATCTGTGTGAGGATGCCTTATAAACAGGTTTGCATCACAGTTATTAAAAGTACACACAGTAATAGTCAGCTGTGTTGTTGAAGTCTTCTGCTTGGAGCTTGATCATATTATTTAGTGAATTCTTGCATCTGGGGTTTCTAATTGAAGCTTCCTCTGCCCTCTTTCCTGTTTTTCTCATGGGTTGGTAAACCAAGATGTCCTAATTATATTCTAACAAGTTGTAGCAGTCAGCTGTTATTGGTGGTTTTATTTCCTTTGTCATTGTTGTATCTCAGTTCACTTGTATCCAAAGTGCTTTACAGCACCATGAGTTCATCCATTCTTATCATGGGTTGCTCCAGTGGGAATCAAATGCCTCAGTGTGGCTCTACCCATTGAGCTACTCATGACCACAGGATTAGAGAAATGTACTATAGAGATGGAGACATCAGAGTTTTACCTTGACACCTCCTCACAGAGAAAACCACAAAGATCACTTAGTTTTTATAGAGTATGTAATATATAAGCATGAATTCAAAATAAACAAGAAATATACATGAAGTAGCATCTTGATTGAGACTGTGTGTTCCTCTAAGTGTGTGATGATGTCATGTGATGTGAAAAGTGCATCAAGCAACTGTTTGACTTGGTTTGGCTTGTTGAGTTTTTGTACAGCTGCTCAACCTACTCCAGTCACTGTGGATCTCGAGCACAATAATAAACAGCAGAGTCTTCAGTCTTCAGACTGTTCATCTGGAGATACACCTGCTGTCTGCTGTTGTCTCTGGAGATGGTGAACCGACCCTGGACTGACTGAGAGTAGTAGATTCTGTCACTATCATATTCAATAATTGCGATCCACTCCAGTCCTTTTCCAGGAGCCTGTCTGATCCAAGCCATCCAGGAGCTACTGAATGTGAATCCAGAGCCTGTACAGGTCAATTTGTGGGACTCTGCAGGTTTTTTAACCACTGGTTCAGATTGTGTCAGAGTCTGACCATCAACACCTGTCAAGACAAAACAGAAAACCATCACATCCATTAAATGACTAACTTGAATGAAGACAACGTCACATCAAGATGAGTCCAAAGCTTCACCTGCCCAGCAGATAGTTAACAGCAGCAGTCCTGTCCTATAGCCCATCATGTTAAACTGTGTGTCCACTGTTCTCTCTCATCCTCTTTGCAGTCAGATAAGTAGAGACAGAAGACATCAGAGTTTTGCATTGACTCCTCCTCATAGGGAGGGAGGATCGTACTGGATTGGACTTGTCTCTCAGTTACTGTTTGATGAAATGGGAGAATCCTGCTCAATGCTTGTACAAAGAGACTATTACGGTTTAAACACTCACATATTTAGTGGGCATAACATCAAGGGAGCACACAGTGGCCTTGATGTGAGATGCAGTATCATTCAAGGCAGAGATGGGTTTGAAATGGCTGAAGTCAACATAGATTATGAGGAGTGACCTGAGATCTTTTGTTCTCAAC
Organism: Hoplostethus mediterraneus; assembly: GCA_034670385.1. NCBI lineage: Eukaryota > Metazoa > Chordata > Actinopteri > Trachichthyiformes > Trachichthyidae > Hoplostethus > Hoplostethus mediterraneus. The sequence continues at coordinate 7,402 of JAXDDW010000381.1, read as the reverse complement.
CTTTTTGACAAAGAATGATAGAAATGCTTCGCTCTTCTATAGACAGACTTTAATACCATAAGGCCATGCAAATTGAATTAAGTATTTCATAGATGCATTTTCATGCTGTCCTCAAATCAAATTCCTACATTGGCTTCAAACATCATCTGACTGGCTTAAGGAATCACAGCAAGTCTTGCACTTAAAGTCTTCACAAGTGTTTTTTTCTTATAAAATACTAAATATCTGATTTACATTAATAACAACCAAAAACACCACCACTTTGGTGAATACTGGAACTGCAGACACTGCTAAAAGAAAATATTAATGTTAGTAATAATAAGGTTTGGAGCTGGAAAGATACACCTGCTGTCGTCTCTGGAGATGGTGAACCGACCCTGGACTGACTGAGAGTAGTAAATGTTGACACCGCAAAATGCCTGAAATGTAAATATACATTAACACCTGTGGAAGATATGATTTCCCTCTGTAGCCTGTAGCTGTTGCTGCTTTCTGCTCGTTCGGTATTGGGGATTTTCACAGGTTTGGTGTTGTGTTGCTGTTTGTACAGGGAGGTCTTACATTGTGTTATTTGCAGAGGAAAGATGTTTTGGTCTTTTGGACATTAACTAGTTGCATCATCTCAAAAGCATTGTAGCATAGCATATATGGACAGTACATAATAACACACAGGTATACCTGCTACCACTTAACGATAAATTACTAAAGGAGTAATTGATATCTTGATATCTTCTTTTCCAAATTATTTTTGCTTACAATATGATAAGGGCTAAGCTCTTGTTTTACACTGGAAATTTCAATATTCTATTTAAAAATTTCAATTTCAATTTCAATTTTTTCCAGAGTGTGAGGAGGACGGCTCTGACAGAGTTATGATGTACTACGTTAATGATGGAGTGTATGGCTCCATGAGTTTCCTCATCAGTGAACAAGATCATCATGACAAAATCTCTCCTTACCTTCCCAGGGTAAGACCCAACGACCCCAACTCTCTGTACTGTAGGCTCCAAGTAAACGATGGTGCCGTCGTCCTCCGTCATCAGTGAACATGAGTAACTATTATTTCAAACTGTGTTTGATATTACATGTGTCTATAATCCCAATGAGGCATTTACCCCTCAAAGCTGTTTTCTAACTAATTCAATAAATCAAGAAGTAATGATAATAAATGTCTTTATTTATAATAAAAGTTTTCATGCCTAGAGGGATTTTACAGAGGGGTGCATGGTAATCGGTATTATGTGGATTTCATAATTCACTGTCTGCCACCAACTGTACCGTTCAGAGATTAACTCTCAGTGTTTACTTTCTTTCAACTCTCTATTAGTCATACGAGAGATATTTACGCTGTTAAAGAACATCCCCTGTTTGAGTATTTGTGATATATGTGGAGTATACAGAGATGACATTGTGACATTCATTGTTTTTTTGTTTTTTTTTTGGTTTAACATTTATTTCTTAAGGCGGCACGGTGGTGTAGTGGTTAGCACTGTCGCCTCACAGCAAGAAGGTTCTGGGTTCAATTCCACCTCCGGGGCCTTTCTGTGTGGAGTTTGCATGTTCTCCCTGTGCCTGCGCAGGTTCCCTCTGGGTTCTCCAGCTTCTGCCCACAGTCCAAAAACATGCAGCTTAGGATAATTGGTGACTCTAAAAATTGCCCATAGGTATGAATGTGAGTGTGAACAGTTGTTTGTCTCTATGTGTTGGCCCTGTGATGGACTGGCAACCTGTCCAGGGTGTACCCTGCCTTTCACCCAATGTCAGCTGGGATAGGCTCCAGCCCCCCCACAACCCTGAACAGGATAAGCAGTGGCTCCAGCCCCCCCACAACCCTGAACAGGATAAGCAGTGATAGATAATGGATGGATTTATTTCTTAACAGCAGCAACTGGATGGATCAAAGGATTGAAGTGGGTGTATGTGTAGTACAAATAAAAGAGTAATTTAACCCGTTCGGGTCAAATTTGATCCGTTTTGACCTTTGACAGCAGTAAAAATACCCTAAACGTCATTCTTTTAGCCTGAAATTTGATGAATTTTCCTAAAGTGAGCCAAAATACACAAAAATGAAAATATTTAAAAATGTTATACTTTTGTACACTGAGGCTGTTCCGGGTCAAATTTGACCCGTATCTATTGAGATGGAGTTTAGATCCACCAGTGTGGGTCAAATCAAGGAGAATGGTGGTTTTAGGGAATCTTGAAACTGTGAAACTGTACAAGCCATGTCTGTGTGTACTTTCTATGGGACAGTGGTGACAGAGTTCAAGGGGGACCTTGACACTGTGTGTTCCCACCACATTTGCCCAGGTTCCCGCAGAGACAGACACCTGCTGGTCTTTGAAGGGGCATGGGGGAATCTCGAAACAGTGAAATAGTAAAACAGCAAAGGAGTGATCATATATGGTGCACATAAGGAACAGAAGTCATCCAGAGGTCAGAGGGTGCCTTGACACAGACACGAGATCTGCACCTGCAAGCACAAGCACCTGCAAGCACAAAAAATACACTCTCCCTGCTCTCTGAAACATTTATTAAGGATTAATCATCCATTTATTAATGTCAGATAGGCTATTTATACATTCTAAATAGACCTGTAGTTCAAAATTTGGTATAGACACTTACTATGAGGGAATTCTTGGCCCAGGTCAAAATTGACCCGGACCATACTGTGAAGGCATCCAATATGAACAGTATGTAAGGGTTAAAACATTAATAAAGAATTATAGTTACATTGTCTGGTTACATTAAATATATACACCCCTGCTCATATCAGTAAACAGTAGTGGTATGAATACAGTGTGTAAATCAGTTACAACACAGTGAATGCTGGCAGGGTGAACCATAGCTTGAACTACATCACCCTCTACAGGATAAATTATGTAACTACAACAATAATAATCGTCTCGGGAGTATTATGTAGTAATACTAAATTAGAAATTAGTACAAATTTTGATGACTCAAAGTTAATTATAACTACAGAATGTAATAAAATGGAACGGCTGATTACCTGAGTTCAATCAACAAGCACTTATTGTAACGGGATGAGGATGGAAATATGAATGAATATGAACAACATGTTCATTTATGAACACATTTTGATGTCAAACATGATATTAATAACGAGTGGTATAAAAGCTCTAGTATGAAAAGTTGTGTGGCTCTTAAACAAAGCTCTTAACAGAAATTAAAGAATGCAAACAGTTGTTGAAACAGGATCCTTGCTCAGATTTGGGTGGTGTTCAATCAAAAGTCTTATTCAGGCATATGAATGGGTAGAGCACAAGTACACAGAGTTAGTCTATGAAGGTTTTGCTCTGAAGGAAAATATTAAAGACAACCTCATATATGATATGATGAACAGAGAGACATACAAGAGGGGCCTTGGAGTATCGTGGAGATTACCAAAGGAGTTTCTGTATAGTCTGAGTAGGGCTTTATCGTGTTCTAATGAGGAATCTAAATGGTTATAGTTAGATAGTTAGATAGAAAGCAGCAGGCTCAGGGGTTAACACATACAACTGAGCCAGCTTTCTTGACCAGTTTATCAATCGTGTTGCCAACATACAGCAGCATTATATGATAATACAAAGAATACAACGGATGATATAATAAGAGGATCAGGAATATTATACGAAAAGAATATAAGGAAAATAAAGAATATTCAACAAAGGTCTCCACAGTAGAGATACACTATCTTATTGGACCCAACAAAATAATGTATTGGTTTTATGTTATCTTTGTCATGGCAAACCGTCACTTTCATTCACTCCCAAGTGAAATCAAACCACGTGATTTATTTGGTGTCCAACTTTAGTAAGTAGGTGTTCCTGTCTCCCACTAATGAATGAACACCAAGATGTATGTTAACATAACGCAAAGGTTAAAGTAAATATGAACACACACGAACTTAGTGTATATCAATATCCACATTAACGCTCATTTCCACTTTAGTCGCAGTGAATTTTTGTTTTACATCTCATGCCTGAGTACTGGAATACCCGTCACTACTGGCCAGACTAGTCCGGGCATCAGCAACCCAGACTGGTTCTTCCTTTAAAAACGGAAAAAAGACGATAATTAGAAGCATGAATCCGAGATTGTATATTACTGAGGAATCAACTCATTTAATTGAAAACGTGGGCGGCTCTTAAAAGAGCCTTTGGTTTTGATGGTCGGTGTCCAACAAGTTAACCGCCGAAGCCGTACAGGGTGCGTCCCTGCCGCTTCAGAGCATAGACCACATCCATGGCGGTCACGGTCTTCCTCTTGGCGTGCTCGGTGTAGGTGACGGCATCACGGATCACGTTCTCCAGGAAGACCTTCAGCACACCACGGGTCTCCTCGTAGATCAGACCGGAGATACGCTTCACCCCACCGCGGCGAGCCAGACGGCGGATGGCGGGCTTGGTGATTCCCTGGATGTTGTCACGGAGAACTTTACGGTGACGCTTGGCGCCTCCTTTACCGAGTCCCTTTCCTCCCTTGCCTCTTCCACTCATTTTCACTGTTTGATAACCTTGTCGTGAAGTACCTTAGCAACTCCAGTCCAATTCACTTATTTCGTCTCTGAGGACGTAGTAGAAGACAGTTGGTGCGCCACGGTGGGCGTTCTTCATTTACCGGTGGTTAGGTATAAGGTGTATTGCCGCCACCTGCTGGTGTTGAGAAGATATTACATCTGATTTGACTGTTTCCTACTATTGACGTTTTATTCAGTTCAGTGTTTTCTCTTTGCTCTTCTCCCTTGTTCAACACACTTTTGAAAATGAAACTGAACTCTATTTTGAACTTTCTTCAAATACTGAGAACATCAAGAAAGTTCTAGTTAACAATCACCCTGTCTCTCTCGCTACCTACTTCCTTATTTTGGCAGATCTGAAAGAATCTTGAAACCATTGTGATGTGTTGATTACAAAGATTTAGTAATTCATTTTGATTCATTCAAGTTAATAACATTTTGTTTGCAATGTGTGTATTCCAGATTCTCTGAGGTGTTGGAGGTGAATGTGTGTGTAGAGACTTTAACTTCATAGGTTGAGGTGGCTCTCTACGTTACAACATGACGTGTTCCTATTCTTCAATGAATTCCATCTCAGATTCAAGTTTAATATTGTGGAAGTGTGTTCACTAGAGTTTGATAATGAAATGGTGTCCTCTAACGTTTACACCAACTACTATTGAGCATGAGCAAACTGTGGAAATTATGCACTTCTGATGAGATCAGTGTGTAAATGTCTGGCCATTCCACAGTAGTAGTCCTGTCAGATCGTCGGGTCGGCCAATCTGGTCCCGTTGGTTCATGTTAACTTGTTCAAGTAACACTCGCGGTCCTGGAGAGTGAGTGACCGTAAATATTCAGATATAGCGTAATTTTCTTCAGCCATGTTAAAAACAAGCCAACCCAACTGCTAGCCAGTGTTGTTGGCTAACGTGTTCTGGCCGGCTTCTGCCTCCAGCTAAGCTCCGCCCACAAACATCATGTTTCCTAACAGAAAAGGAGTCTATTGTATAGTGTAAAGTCTTGTCTTACACTATACACTTACAACACAACACTCTATTATTAGAGCTGAACAGTGTCGTTCCGGAAGTGAAAATCCCATTCATATTCTGCATAGGGATTTTGATTATTAGCCATAATGTCGTCTAGTGATGGCGAGATGAAGCTTCTCGAAGCATTGAAGCATTGAAGCATTGAAGCGTTCCAGCCAAATGGGTTGATTGGTTCATTTGTCGAGGCTTCAAGTGCACACTAGGGCCCCCTGCTGGTCTAAAGAAATGAGAGCAGGCAAGACTGGCAGCACGGTGTGCTATATATATGTGTGCAAAGTGTGGCGACACGAGCATGGGATGCTTCAAGGCAGTATTGATGAATTTAAATTTATTGTTGCCAGACAACGCCACCCTGGGAATTTCACCCAGGGACTTCTTTAAATGGACTACCCCAACGGGAAGGCACTCAGGTCCGTTTCGCAATGAAGGCAGAGAGGGCAGTTCGATTGTACAAAAATATTTTATTTAGCTAGGTCACTGTTCGGTTAAAATTCTGTCAGTAAAATCACTCACATGGGGAAATAAAGAAAAGGAAGGAACCAATCAGGGCTGAGACCTACTGTGACGGATGGGTCCAAAGGAAAGGGGGATCCCAGGAACACCACACGTGAAGCAAATAATAAAAAGTGAAACAAGAGTCAAAGTGCAAACACAATATAAAGGGGACGCCACCACCGGGACACCGATCCACCACCGTAGGCTCAGCACCTGAATGGGGAAAACCAGAGAACAGGTTGAGAATGAAAATAATAACAGAATTGTACTTAATCACAAAAGAGATCAGAATTAAATTTACAAAAATCTATAATGAAACACTGACAAATTAACCAAAACTCTGCATAATCACAAATGAAATGCAACCCACAATAACCAAAATAAACACAAAAACAAAATAATCCTATTTATGAGTTGCAACAAAATCAAGTACTACAAAAGAATATACCGAATATACCATAAGGGACAAAACAAAAACAAACAAAACAAACAAGGCAAAGGAACAAAATTAAGTTCCCGCACTGTTCTCTCTCTCTCTCACACACACACACACACACACACACACACACACACACACACACACACACACACACACACACACACACACACACACACACACACACACACACACACACACACACACACACACACACACACACACACACACACACACACACACACACACACACACACACACACACACACACACACACACACACACACACACACACACACACACACACACACACACACACACACACACACACTAAGACGTGGCTGAATAAAACAAGAACTGGCGTTACTGAGCCACAGCTTCGCCCAGGCAACGACACAAACACTTAGCCAAGCAAAGCAAGCAGTCTGGAAGCAAACAGTTTCAGGCCTTGCAAAACATTTTCAAGGGTTTTCAAAGCAGTTTCAAGGTTTGCAAAGCAGTTTCAAGGTTTGCAAAGCACAGTGGTCTCGTTAGCCGGGGCTGCGCCGTTACACGGTCGTTTTAGCCCTATAAAAATAACAAACACAACATGAGTAATTTACAAATGGCTGGAGGAGGAAGCTAAGGCCACTGCACTACATACCGGTCCAGGCGTCCCGGACAACACGGCGTGGGACGGGGGGACGCGTGGGAGCAGCGCACCCACGAGCGGGCATAACGCAGTTGGGTGAGCAGGGCCCACAGCAACACCCAAGCAAACTTTTATAAAACAAAAAACATTTGCAAGGATGGGCAACATCGAGAAAAATGCGCCCTCAACGCCTACCTGCCATCACAAAGGGGAAACGGAAGTGCTGACGCCAGGAAGCAACGTGAACCCCATCCCCCAGCAAGCAGAGGGAGACAGGGCCTCCCGCC